>VXAX01005480.1:371632-434370 GCA_013399835.1 Leptocoma aspasia
TTTTTTTTTTTTTTTCCTGTTTATCTGCTTTATTCTAGCTCGCTTTCCCCCCTCTTTTCTTTTCCCTGTTCTATTCATTTTATATGATCAGAGGCTGCAGGTCTCTCGTGTTTCCCAGAATCCTGGTTAAGATCTTGTTGGCATCTGGAAGGTACAGAATGGCAGGGGTCAGGAAGGCAATGAAACAGCAAAGTTGAATCATTCCTGTTATTTGAGTCTTTCTGGGAAATGCAGACCACTGGGGTTTGTATTTCTGGATTTTTTTTACCCCTGAAATTTGCTTTCACCCAGGGAAATAGAGCTTGGGTCAAAACACTGCCAAAGTGATCTCATTTTTTGCTTTTGTTTTTGGACTCAGACAGCTGGATGGAATCAGAGCCTCTAAGAAGTTCCTGGTCAACAGAGAAGCTGCAGTATGAAATCCAAGACTGGAATATAAAAACTCAATGGGGAAAAAGGTATTTTAGAAGAGCCTAAGCAATAAGATCCTCAACTGGTATTTGGAATCAGCCCTGAGTAAAAATGCATCCAAAGCCAGGCATCCTTAGTTCTTCCTTCTCGTATCAGTGCCATTACTAGTTATTTTTTATAACCAATTTGCAAGAGAAATGTCTCTCAGCAGCAGGTTGAATTCTTTATTACATCTGTTTCAGTATCAACAGTACCATCCCAAGAACCCTTCTGAGACTGCATTTCTCCCAGTGCATTCTGGAAATGCAGAGCACCTTTGAATCAGGAGGGACATCTCTGTTTGCAGACTTCAAAATTCCTTCTGTTCAAAATGCTGTGTTGCTACCTGAGTGAAACCAGAGATAAAGCTCCAGCTAATATCATCATTTCAGGAATCGGCAGGTAATTAATTTCTAAAACTTGAGACTGAGTAGTGCATTTCCTTTGTGGTTTGATTTTTTTAATCCGTTTTCTTACGTGTGGTATGAAGCTTACGGAGTGATGTGGTATGAAGCTTACGGAGTGAGCTTCATACCACACCACCCTCATCCCCCCCAACCCCAGTAATAAATTAAAGTCATGTATTTTTGGAAGAGGATGGTGTCAGAACTAAAATACTCTGCTGAGACACTCTGCTGGGGACCTCTTGGCTCCTCTGCAGTCTCCTGCCATGATCAGTTTTGTTTAGGATATTCTCAGTCTGTGGGTCTAGAATTAGGAAACCAAGATCCAGAGAGGTTCAGTGGAAGTTCTGGAGGATTATTCAGTGTCCTGTCTTCAGGGGCTGAAGTACTGCAGAAGGACCACAACCTCTCAGTGCTGATTTGCCCAAATGAGACATTTCTCACATTGTCATTTTTGCCTCTGAACTGGAATCCTAAAATAACAAATAGACAGTGGGGATGATATAGTGATTCAACCACCAGCATCCACAGTAGTCACCCAAGATAGCTGCTGTCTTTAGCATCCATAAAAATACCAACTACTCCTTGGGAGAGCTTGGAAGCCAAAGAAATTATCTCTTTATTGAAATTAAGGTGTCATATGAGCCCTAATTCTAATGTATCTCTGCTTCTTTGCTCCTCATATGCACAAACCAAACTCTATTATTCCCTACCTTCCCAAATCAGGGTAAATGTTTCTTCAAGGCAGGAATCTCATCTCTCATTTTGCCCATGTGCAGCATCAGAAGAACATTTGTGTCAGAGCTGGGCCAAGGCAGTCCCTGGGTGCCAATGACAGAGACCAATAAACTCTTATCACATTACAGGAAAACAAAGGAGGAAACGCTGCTCGAGCTTGGATGTGGGATTTAGATTTTCCTGCCCAAACAAAGTACCTGGATTTGGTGGCACAGAGCAGGGAGGGGTTCAGTGTCCATCATCCCATCAGGAAAATCTTCACTCTGCTCCTCTGCTGCTTGTCCCTGTGTCAGTGGGGGATTGAATCAAGTGATGGAGGAAGGTGGATCTGCTCTGCAGTGCAAAGAGCCAAAATTCAGGTAATAATAGTAACTCTCAGTCCTGAATCTTTTCAGAAAAGCATTTACAAGCGGCTTTCTGGAGCAGTAAAGATTTTTCTCTTTTTCTTCTTATTTTTTTTTCTCCTTTTTCCTTTACTACAGAGAAATCTTTAACAAATAATCATTTTACACTGTACAGTTCATCAATAAAAGCAATAACATCAGGTTATGTAATAAATTAAATATGATGTGTAGTTGAAAGTAATCATTCTTTCAGGCATCAGCTTCTTGTCACATTAAGGGCTCTGGCAAACAGGTTTAATATTTGTGGAATGAACAGAATTATTGACAAGCAGAAGAGGAACTAGACAGCAAGTGAGCATCATATTAATTTTTCAAAGCTTGATATTGCTTTTCCTGCTGACAGTGCAACAAACTTCCAGGGCTGGCTTTTGCTGAAGTGAGGTTTGGTAGTGGTGGCTTGTTTCTCCTTGATCTTGGTTTCCTGCCATTCTGTCAAGCTGGAAGAGAGAAGGGAAGAGGGAGGTGGCTCAGAGGTAAGTGTGGTTTTATCTTTGGGTTTGTTCTGGATAATTGCATACAAGGTGAACTCAGATTAACTCCAGTCCTACCTTTCACTATATCAGTGGACATCTTTCATTACTTCACAAAACAGTCCGTAATTCCTATCACACTGCTAGAATTTAAGTACTGCTCCTTGGCCTAGAGAGTCTGGTGACTGAAATATTTGAGATCCTTTGGGACAGAGTTTCTCAGAATTGACAATTAAATCAGAGATGGAGTTACAAAGAGAGGACAAAGCTGGGTCATCTGAGCTTCCTGATATTCGGAACTGCTCGAGGGTTGCATAGAAATGGAAATTGAAAAGCTGAACTTCCTGAGGTCCAAGTGGTTCATTGATGAGGTTAGAAATGTAGAAAGTGATGACAATTCACCTTTTTACCTAAGCATTCCCAAAGTGCTACAAAAACAGCTGAAGGGAAAAAAAATAACGAGTGTGAACGGCCACTCTGAGGCATGTGTTTTGTCTGAGGTGGAGGTAAAAAATAGGCACTGACATTTCTCTTATCTCATATTTGAGCCCCAACCACCACACCCTCCCTCTGCTTGTCTCCTGAAATTTGTCACTGAAAAAAGATTTTAAAAGGTGCTAAAAGATGTGTCTTTCTGTTGATGGGCTATGGAGAGGCAGAGGAGAAGGTTTCTGTGGAGTGGTGGTCAGGGACTGTTCAGATGAGTTTTTTTATAGAAATTGTCATTGGACATGCTCTCAAAGAGCATACAAGGGACAAATACTTCCCAAAGCAGCTCTCTGGGCTGCCTTTTCCACTGTGGATGGGATGGGACTGAGCTTGTCTGCAGCATTTCTGACACAATGGATGAGATCTAATCTTATTAAATGACATGCAAGGACCCTTGCAGGTGGCAGCTTGGGAATACTCTCTTTCATCTGCATTAGGGTGGTCAGCACATTGGTTTTGACCATTTTCCATAACCACAGGAGCATGGGGAGGAAAAAATGGGAAGGAGGTGTGGGCAAAAGGCCGCTCTGGGCTGGTCAGTGATGTCCCACAGGCTCTGTCCACCCCTTTCTCTCCTCTCTCATCTCTGTCCAGGGCTCTGAGGATGTTTTAGAGCTGGCAAGGCAGGCATGGCTGCAGAGGGCTGGACAAGCTTTGGAGCTTGGCACCATCATGGGTTTGCAGGCCTCATCAATTAACAGCCAGGTCAGGTTTGCTCATCACACTGAGCTTTCATGGGCTGACCTTGGCACGTGTGGCCAAACTTTCAGTAATGACCTCGTGTCTCTTCAAAAATCTATTACCACTGAAAATCACCCTGGCCAGAGCTTCCTTTCAGCTGTGAAATGTGGCAGCTGCTTTTTGCCAAAATACTCCAGATTGACCCCATTTCTCCAAAGAAATGTCAGAGCATGAGAGAGCCAAAGGGGAGTGGGGAGAGAGCAGAGGTCTCTTAATCAGACCCAGCCCCAGCCTCCCCACACATTCCCATGGGTGGAATCAAATCCAGACTCTGGAATGAATTTCTTTTTTAATGAGAGGTGAAGGAATATGTGGGCCCCAGAAAGCTGGACAAGTGATGGATGTTGTCACCTTTAAGGTTTGTCTGTGTATCCTTCCTCACTGCTCTCCTGGGATTTGTTTTAAGCATTTTTGTAGCTAATTTGTAGCCAAGACTGGAGAGATCACTGGGCTGACAGAGTGCAGTAAAAAAGTGTAACATGAGTGGAATGGTCTCAAGAGCAATGGGAACATGTTCCTCTTTTACTTATGAGCAAGCTCTGTTTCTTTTCCTGCCATGCAGGGAAGAACCCAGGAGTGAGAGGTATTAAAGCACCAAAAAAGAATCAAGATTTTTCTGAAGGTCTCGGAGAAAGTGGGGGAAGAACTCACAAGAGAAATGTCAGCATAGGAGCACCCTTTGGTAATGAGCTGTTTTACAAAACGTGGAAAATGGTAGAATTTCAGGCATCAGCTGTGTATCTTAATGGTGCATCAGCCACCTAAAAGACCTTGGAAAATGTTGTTAGAGGCAGGTAACAGAATAAACGCAGGAGCATGACGATATTTTTATATGAGGCAGAACCTGGAAAGTGCTGGAGGGTTGAAAGAGGGAGCCAGGCAAGGACTGCAGCATCCAGGGTGGGACTTTGCCACAAACAGGGCAATTCCTCAGAGCCACTGGGAAGGAGATTTCCTGCCCTTCCAGTGAGAGAAAGCAGAGGAGGAGCTGATTCATTCAGAGGAGGTGCTGAACCTCTGGGGCCATCCCAGCAGGGCAAAGGCTTATGGCTTCAAAAGAGCTCAGTACAAGGCATGGGGCTGAAAGAGTCAAAACAGGAGCTGCAGGAAGCATCTTGGTAATCCAGACTGAAATATTAATAATGAGAAATGCAAATAAAGTCTTTGAATGGCTTTGGGTGGACACCCTGTTCCAAGAACTCCTCTTTCCCCTCCCTGCACAAGTGCCAATGGGACAAAGCCAAAATATTGGATTGTCATGAGTAAAAAGTAGAGAATTTTCTTTTTTTTAAAGTTCTTTCAAAGCTGCTGGTTATACCTGTCTTTAAATCCTGTGTGCACTATGTAAGGATTTCACTGTTGTTTTCATGGCAGCTGAGGAAATCCTGCCATTCTCATCACCTGTGGTGCAGAGAGAGACATGCAAAGAATTATGTGTACAGCTGCCAGGCTCTGAAGTGCATCTGAGTCCTCAACTACCTCTAAAAAACAGAGAGCATTTAATTCCCCCAGAAGTCAGTGGAGATCAAGAACATGCACATGGGTTCCTGAATCACTGGGCATCCTCCTCATCTGAGGTGTATTTGACTGCTGAAAGGATGGGAGTATTTCTCTTACAGTGATTAGAATGAGGAACAGATTTGTTAAAGGAAAACAAAACAAAGTACAATCCTTTGTGCTAAATCTTGCACAAATGATACCCTTGGGTTTCTTCCAGATTTGTATTATTGTTAAAATAAATAATATTTGGGTTTATCCTCACACTTTGCCCGTTCTATTGAACCAAGGCGCTATTTTTGAATTAAAAGCATGCACACAAAAAAATGCAAATCCCACATTTCAAAGGCACCTTCCACTTGGAATTGGATCTATTTTTGTCCCTGTGACTGTCTTGCACAGCTCTAATTGTCATGCCCTGCTCTGAAATCCACAGTACGCGCCTCTTGCCAGCGTATTTTTGGATTATTGCTCATTGTGATCAGCCTTTTGTGTTCCTCTTGATATGGGCCAAATTTTGACATGAGGTGCTGAGTCACACACAATGTGGATCTTATATATGTCTCAAAGAAATCTTCCTTTTCCTATTCCCCTGTACCTGGGCCAGCACCTGGCAGAGTCTTCCCCATTTCCCAGACAGACAAGGGAAAGAAAACCAGCTGAAACACATCAAAGAGCTGAAAAGCAGCTTTTGAGCAGCTCAAAACAATTCATTTAATTATTATTATGAAATGTCTTAGGGAGTGCCTGCTTGGCATTGTAGTTTCTGTGCTCATTTGTTCTGTGACAAAATGAAAGAAGAAAAAGAAAGAAAAAGAAGGAAAGAAAGAAAGAAAAAGAGAGAAAGAGAGAAAGAAAGAGAGAAAGAAAGAAAGAAAAGAAAGAAAAGAAAGAAAGAGAGAAAGAAAGAGAGAAAGAAAGAAAGAAAGAAAGAAAGAAAGAAAGAAAGAAAGAAAGAAAGAAAGAAAGAAAGAAAGAAAGAAAGAAAGAAAGAAAGAAAGAAAGAAAGAAAGAAAGAAAGAAAGAAAGAAGAAAAGAAAAAAGAATCTTTTGAAACCAAAGTCTCTGGGCTTGGGGGTGAAATTTTTAATTTTTGCCCACCAAAAATACAGTCATATCTGAGTGGGAATTCAATTTAAAAAATTACCAGGAGATGATTAATTTTCTGAAGGCAAAATACATATTATAAACCCTTTTAGGGAGTGACAGAGAGGGAAAAGGGCACTTGATGTAATGGGGTGGGAAACCCAAATAACCCCATCTGTGCTGTAGGACTCTCTTTCCTGGAGTGCTTTCCTTACATCCCACCCTGCAGCACAGCCTTTGCTCTGGCACTGCTGCAGCTTCCAAGGCTGGGCAAAAAAGTTTCACACCTGTGAATGGATTTTTTTTGTCTCCTGCAGCTGAGATGATTTTGGGGATCATTTTTTTTTTTCTTTCCCTTTCTTCTCTGATCACCATTTAACATATGTCAGCACCATATGCTATTTTTTTTCAATAAGAGGGAAGTTTTTTAACCAGGTAACACAGAAAAAATGATGGAATATTGGAGATGGAATCTTCAACAGTCTCCACACCAGCATCATCCATTCAGATTGTCTTTCTTTTATTTGAATGGCTTCTGTGAATGCAAATTCCAAATTTCAAAGCCCTGAATTCTGGGATGCTGAATGGAAAATGTCTGATATTGGTTTTGCTGCTTTTGTTCCAGCTCCTCATCAGGAAAATTTCCCTGACCTTCATGCACAGGTGCCCTGGGATAGGTGAAGCAGTCAGGGGCTCCAGTCCTGCTCTTTAATCCACAGCCAGGCTGTCCCCTGAATTCCTGCAGAACAGGCTCCAGCAGATCTGTGCTTGCTTCTGGTGCTGAGCAGCTGTTTCACAAACTGTTGGGTTATTGGAGTTTTGTGGCCATAATCACTTGGCTTTCTCAGTGCTGTCACCTGCAGATGAAAATGAAAAGCCTTGAAAATCAGGTGACAGCAAATCCAGTGTGTCCAGGGATGTGTGTGAGCACAGAGCAGAGCAGGCTGCTGCAGGAAGGTGTTACACACCCCAGAAATGGAGGGCTTGACACTGGAGGGTGTGTCTGGGAGAGAAGTGAAGAAACACAGCCAAATGTTCCATTTTCTGTGATGGGACCAAATCCCTTTGAAAGTGGAGATGTAATTGTTCAGTGGCCAGGGCTGCTGGAACATTGTGTCTGTCTGTGCTGCATGCACAGTGCCACCACACAAAGGTCTTGGAACCACAGAATCCTGGAAATAGTTGGAAGGGACATTTAAAGGTCATCCAGTCCCAGACACCTCCCACTATCCCAGGTTGCTCCTGTGAGAAACACTCCTCACTTTTAAAATTTTAAAAGGTTTATTTAAAACCTTATCAAAAATTACAACAGAACACTGAATAGAGAAAATGAAACACGGCACAGGGAGCAAGGTTTTCCCCACCTTGTGCTCATCCACACAATGGATGCTCTGCCTTTTAAGCCTTTGGCCCTCCCAAATTTCTGTCCCTTGTCTCCTTCTCCACTGTCCAGTGGTGGGGATCACTTCCTGACATCCTGACTGGAGCTCAGCTGTTGCCATAGTAATGAGCCCACCCTCCCAAATGCCCCAACTGCCCCGGCCATCCCATGGGAACATTGCAAAAATGGGGGGGAAATATAATTATGAAACTTCTCTTGGCATATACATAATATTTGCCCTTTAATTGTGAGAGTCAACTATTCAATACTCATTTATCACACTCCGAGCCCTGTCCAGCCTGGCCTTGGACACTTCTGGGGATCCAGGGGCAGCCACAGCTTCTCTGGGCACCCTGTGCCAGGGCCTGCCCACCCTCATTGTAAAAATCTTCTTTGGGCTAAAGAGTAGCAATTACCCTGCAGTTCTCAGCCTGGTCGTGCAGGAGGTCTGTGGAAAAAGGAGTTGTTATTGTGGATAGAAGAAATCAGATTAACAGGGAAAATCCTTACATCTGTGGTAAGGGGTGAATTTTTGAAAATATTCCCAGCTACAGTCACAGCAGCCTCTTGGATGGTTCCTGGTATTATCAGAGATCCCAGCACTTGGTGTTATCAGAGATCCCATGGTAGTTTCCTCCTAGGAAGTGTTGTCTAATGATGATTTGCTGCCTGCTACCTCTGAAGATAATTCTTGCCCTCTTTCCCCAGATCCATGCTTCCTTCATGTGCAGCTGCAGCAGATTGTGCAGACAGTGCAGACCTCAGGCTCAACACAGGTGTCACACTTTTTATGTCATTTTTATTAATGTCATTTATGTCATTTTATTTCGTACCTGTAGCAGAGCTGCTCCTGGTTTCCATCACAGGAGAGGAGAAGAAGGGACAGTCACAGGAGAGCTGTCCAGGGGCACACAGGTGGGGGTCAATCCCATATTTCCATCCAGCTGAGAATCTGTGTCTTTGGCTGCATCAATGACTGGAATGGAGTTAATCTTGATTTACCCAGGAGACAGAAGGGGTAGAATTGAGCACAACAAGCTAAATCCTAGAATAGAAAAAGGCCACTGGAAAGGGAAGGAGAGTGCAAGGAGGAAAAGCTAACACCTCGGCTTCTGTGATTCTGTCTTTGCAGGTCCCTCAAGCAACATAACCATAAACAGTCTTCAAAAAATGTGAATACCGTGCTCTTTTCTGACAGTTTTTTCCCCAATTTCTTCCTGTCTTTACAAGTAGCTGAGGAAGAGAAATATTTAATGACAGGTTTTGATATTTTAATATAGGCTCTTGGTTAAAACATCACAAATGTCTCTGTGAAAAGGGGGCAATAGAATTACAAAGGAAGGTGTTGCAGCAAGTGAGAAGTTGGTTGGAAAGGGGAAGGAAGTTGAAGAGGCAATGCTGCAGAATTCGTGGAGTATCTTTAGATGGAAATCACCACTGACTCATTTCAGAAGCACCTTTCCAGAACTTACTGGGGAGGAAAAACCAGGCCAGTTTGGTGTTTTACCCTTCACCTTTCTGTAAGAGCAGAGCAGAGTTCCCTCCTCCATGATTTGGCTGGGCTGTGTTCCTCTGACAGGATCCCTTTCCTTGCAGAAATTCTTCCTGGTGTCCAACCTGAGCCTCCCCTGGCCCAGCCTGAGGCCGTTCCCTCTCCTCCTGTCCCTGTTCCCTGGGAGCAGAGCCCGACCCCCCCGGCTGTCCCCTCCTGGCAGGGAGCTGTGCAGAGCCACAAGGTCCCCCCTGAGCCTCCTTTTCTCCAGGCTGACCCCCTTTCCCAGCTCCCTCAGCCTCTCCTGGGGCTCCAGACCCTTCCCCAGCTCCGTTCCCTGCCCTGGACATGCTCCAGCCCCTCAATGTCCTTCTGGTCATGAGGGGCCCAGAACTGGACACAGCACTTGAGGTGTGGCCCCACCAGTGCCCAGCACAGAGACAAAAGCTAAGATGTGAAGTCCTCAATGTGTCACTGTCACAAGGGCCATGTTCTCACTCATCCTGATCTACATTTGAGGTCGTTCTCTTGCCCAGGTGAGGGAGTTGTGCCCTGCACCCACTGTGTGCTATCAGTGGCACCCATAGGAAGGCAACACACAAAAATCACATCCTTGAAGCACTGTGAAGCTCGTGCTATCCTGTGTGTCCTCACAGCCAAAGGGAACAAAAAATCACATCCTTGAAGCACTGTGAAGCTTGTGCCATCCTGTGTGTCCTCACGGGCAGCCTCAAACACCACACAGTGCTGGGGCTGGGCCCAGGCTGCTCCACTGGGCAGCATCCAGCATTCAGTCAGGGATGCAGCACAGAGTGTCAGCCTGCTGCTTCTGAGACAGGGTTGGAGCCCAGCAAACGTGGCACTGAGGGGTGTCTGTGCAGAGAAAACCTGGGACTGAAATCTTGGCCTGGTAGCTGCAGTGAATAGTTCATACTGCTCTCCCTCCCGTCCCTGTCAGATCTCAGCAGCAGTCTCCAGCCAACATAATTCTTTGTGAGTTACTTTCGTTAGCAAAACCTTTCACCCTATGAAGATGTTCTACTTAATTAGTAAAAGTTCAATTTTTTTTGTCACCGACAGAGCGTCATACATCAACATGTCTGGAGAGTCATTAGCTGGAAAATTAATCAGGGTGGGTAGCAGCTGAATAGAGTCAGAGCCCTTTATGTTCCTTCCCACATCTCTGCCTCTAACTTGAGAACTTTTCTCAAGAAGGGGTATCCAAAAAACATCTCCAAATATCCAAGAGGCCCATTCCTAGGGAGCCATGGATCAAGGGTGTCCCTGAGCCTGAAGGAAAGGATGAGAAACCAGAATCAGCTTGGATCCACCATGGTCAGAGGGGTGAGGAACTCCAGCTGAGGACTCTGAAATGATGATGGAAGGCTGAGGTTTTCCTTCCACCTGCCTTTGAGAACACATCAAACCAAGGTGCTTTTGCTCCCATGCCATGCCCTGTAAATCCATTGTGCAGGATTGCTGCCAGCAAAGTTTGCTACAACCCATCATGGCTCAGCCTTGGATTCCTTCCCCACTGTGCATTTATTTTTGCTTAGGAAAACTCTGCTTGAGGTGTCTACTGCAATTTCCTACAATATCACCTATTTCCAAGTGGACTGACAGCCACAAGGAGTCCAAATAACCAATGGCTCAGCACAGATTTGCATGTCACCACCTTCTTGGTTTTTTTCATCTTCTTACCAGTTTATTCCCTGGCTATGGAGCCTGGGCTTTTCTTCTGGCAGCTGGAGCCCATCCATAACTGCATGCAAGTGGGGAATGTTGCATCAAGTTGTACCGAGGGTGTTGGATGTTTGCAGGAATATTGGGATGGCTATATTGATCTAAGAGACTCTAAGAATAATAAAATCTGGTGTTGTTCCTATCTCCTGAGCACACTGTACGTACGTCAGTCTCACATCACTTTTTCCTGCTCTGACGCTTCTTAAAATTAACAGAGAAGTGTTGGTACCAAGTTGTGGTGAAAACACTGATATCCTTAATTTACTTTCTGTTGTTGTTGTTGTTGTTGTTATTATTATTTATTATTATTATTATTATTGTTAGGAGAGGGAGCATAGTAGCTGTCTTTACAGTTTGATTGGTAGCAAAGAGAAATAATTATGGACAATTCAAGTGACTACAATTTCACTTAAAATTTTGCCTAACTGATCACCAGACCTCATTAAAATTGAACTCCTCATGTTTCATTTAATTTTCCTAGAGAACAAGACCAGAGAGCAGGGGAGGAAGGAAATATTTTGCCTGCACAAAAATATATCTTCCCACTTTATAATTTCCCTCCTCAGAAAGTGTCTGAGGGGGGAAATTACAAAGAGTCCTGGGAATGACTTCCTGGGCTGTGCTCTGCCTCCAGGACTTGCCAGTTCTTTGTTGCCTCTGCTGATGCTCAGAACAAAACTGCGGCATTCTGGAACCTTCTGTGACTAACAAGTGGCTCAGGGCCGCCAGCTCTGTCCTCACACTCCTGTCGAGTGTGGTTAACTGAGTGTCTCCCCAAATGGGAAGGTGTAAGAGCCCACAAGGAGATGCGGGACTCCAGAGGGCTCTCTAAAATGCTGTTTATTATATCCAGACAGCGATCACGGGTCGTGGGTGACAGAGCCCAGCCTAAAGCCATCAGCCAAAGCTGCAGGCATGCCTGAAGTCGTCTTAGTNTGATTTCCCTGCCACAGCCCTGCTGGGGACGAGTCACACCCAGAGGGAGCCATGAGCACCAAGGCAGTGTCCCCAGGAATGAGGCATGAGGCATGTGTGTCTCAGCAAAAAGCTCTGTCCTTGGTGTCTGATTGATTTATAAAGCTTGTTTGCAGTGTGTTTGTGAAGGGATAAAGGAGAAAAGAATGGAGCCTCACGCCTCAAAACTCCTTGATTCCTTGCAGTGGGGCATCCTTGAGGAGCAGTGTCTCTGCAAAGCTGCTCCTGTGCTTTCCTGGGCAAAACAAGGGGGTAAAGCAAATATTAAGTATTCACCCAAAGCAATAGAGATTATTTATTTTCCTGCCTCCCTCTCCATTCCTTCTGAAAGCAGAAGGGAAGCGGAATTTCTCTTCGGCTTGGATGAAAATTTTTGTTTTCCATTAAGCATAAAGTTCTTTTCATCCTTGGGAATCCTTAAGCTCAAGACAAATACAATTTGGATAACAGAAAAACCCTGTTTTCTTTTGAAGAGACTCTTCATTTCTAAAATGCCAAAATGGGATATTATCTGTCTTATTTGCTCTTGCTTCCAGATTAGCTATTTGAGGGAGTCAAAACAAATTTGTGAAAATCTTCCTGCACCCTGAAATTACTTTTACAGCAAACAAAGAATTGACCTCTAACATTATACCCAGCTATAGTTACAAAGACTTGTTTCAGGCTTTTCCTGAGCATGTTTCCCTCTTCAGCTTTTAATAGCAAGGACAGAAAAGCTCAGTTTCCAAATGATGTGGACTTCCAGGCCTGTAGTCTGTAGTGTGGGAGAGCTGTTGGAATGTTGGTAATCTCACATATACAGGCAGAAAATGCCCCAATCCCCCATCCAGATCCCATCTTTAAAGCATTTAACCATGGACCATTAGCACTTTAAATGTGGTGCAGATCATCAGGGCTGATTTAGACAGAAGAATGAAATGGTATTGATTCAGGATTATGGCCAGGTAAAGACACCATCATGCTGTTTGTTTTGTGCTTGATGTTCATTAAATGAACTAATTTATGGATAGGATTAGTGTGATCTATAGAGCGGAGGCCTGGAATGGAAAGCAGTACCCTGAACTTCATGAACTGGAGATTGGATTAGGATTCAGAGGAAGAAAAGGAAATATAGGTACCCTATGTACATTGGTCTGAATTCTACTGTAGTGAGGGAAAGATGGATTCTCATGAGCATAAATACACAACCTCAAGCTGCCAGTTTGTGATCAGATAGATCAGGAGAGAGTTCAGGTACAGAGCTGTAAATTGCTTCCCCTTGCACCCATAAATTAGCCCCAAATATCCCCAGTATTCCTGTTTCTCTCCTCTAAAACATCAACGACAACAGCTTTCCCCCACAGGTGCCCTGTTGTCATTTGGCACTTGGGGTAGTCACTAATTTTCTCCCCTCCCCTGTGAACCCAAATTCATAATTGGTTTGATACTTACTTGGGGAGCTGATGAGAACATTTTTAAAATGACTGTATTTCCGTGGGAAAAAGTGTGAGTTTTGCATATAAGTATCCACAAGACACAGTAAATTGATTACCAGATTCTCTTCCCTTCTCCCACCCTCTGGCAGTCAGCAGCACTCCTGGGCAGGGGAATCCTGCAGTGTTGCTGTGAGTAGATCTTGACAGCCTAAGAGACAGTGGTCCCTGAGGGCTTAAAAACCAGCCTGTGCCTCAGGAGACACATTTCCATCCCACCTTGTGATGGCAGCCTCTGCTGATCCTGGCTTTCCTTTTCCCATCTCACCTGTTCTGTGCTGAGTAACCGTTTTAAGACAGGGACGATCTCTTAGGTCCCAGGGCCACAGTGCTAAGGACAAACCAGCCTTGATCTCATCAGAGGTATAAAGTGCTGGGATAACACCTGTGAGGAAAGCAAAGGCTCTCCATCCCCCTTCCTTTTGTCTGAAGCTGAGAGAGGAGTAAGTTGGTGTCCTCAAGAGGCTTGGAAAACAAATCACTTTTGTGTTTGTTAAGTGCTGAACTTCACACTCTACAAGACAGGCAGGCAACCTGCTCTGCTAATTAAGACCCAGGGTAGGAAGCAAAATGGGTGAAACTGCCACAGGAAGGCTGGAATAACTCACTAATTATTAAACTCTCTTAAGCCAAAGAAATGCCAGCAAAGTCCCCTTTTCCTCCACCTCACAGCCCAGCATCATGCAGATATCACAGAGAGGGGAATCAGGTTTTCCCAAGTGTTCTACATCTTCACTGCAGCATCTGCCCCAGGCACAGAGCACCCAGGCAATTTATCTGCCCCAGGCACAGAGCACCCAGACAATTTGATCTGATTTGTTAGCAGGAGATATCAGACTTCTCCACAGTGTCTTTAGTCTCCCAAGCTCCAGGACAAAAAACCTCTGAATGCAATTCTGGAGCAAAAATGGCTCCAAGGCACCCAGGTTAGATGAATGTGCTTTAAAAGCATCTGTTAACTTTCTACTTCTTTTCAGCTGTAAAAATTACTTCATGTGCTGTCTGCAAACCCCATTTATAGGAGGGCTTCAGTACTTTGGTGGGTGGATGGATGGATGGAAGCCTGGAGCACGCAGAGGGGAAGGTACTGCAGAGCACTGTGCACAGCACATTTTGTAGTAATCACTTGATTTCTTCTCATCCTCCTCCCCAAGGGTGATATCTGTGCAGGAGTTTGGGCCTGTGGTTTCCAAAGCATCACTCACCCCCTGCTTGTTCACAAAACACAGCCTGGAAGGATTTGCTTCTGCTGCACTGGCCACAGAAGGCTTTGCAAACTCACATTTGCCTGGTGGGCTCCCATCCCACCTTTGGTTTTCCAGCTGGCTCTGCCTGTCTGGTGGTGGGAGGACTCCCAGGGAGCAGGGGAGCCAGCCCAGCTGGCCAGCAGCTTTCCATCTGAGTGGCACCAAGAGGCATGGAGGGGAGAGGGATGTTGCTGGTGATGTGGAGCTGTAACCCTTGAGGGGTGAATGTGGTACGTGCAGCCCACAGGGAGATATGAGGAATCAAATCCATGATCCCAAGGTGATCTGCTGGCCCAGCTCTCTCAGGACTCCTGTCCTTCCACAGACAAACATTTCACTGCCTCTCACCCACCAAGTGGGCACTCACCCCTTCCTGCTATAAATATCTTCAATTCTCATCTGTTCCTGGTTCCCCACCCCACCAAAAATACTTCAAAAGGCTCAACTGCTCTTTTTTTCTTTACCACTGCCACTCCTTTTTCCATTCCTCCTCATCACACAAAACCAGAAGTAAATAAATGAACCCCAGCTTAATTTTGTAGAATTTTACGCTCACATATGAGCAGCACAAAGGAGCCATGAACATAATCAGCAAAAAGCACTAATTCCAGCAATCTTTCCCAGGGCCCTTCATGGCATGTGATGTTGGAACAGCCACTGTGGAACAGTGCTCCAGAATGGGGCTGTTTATCCACCTCTCCCTCCTTCCATCCTCCTCTAAACCCTGGCCACCCTCCTTCCATGGCTCTCCCTGGCATCCCAGGGCTGCTTCCCTCTTCCTGCCTCTCCCTGGGCTCCCTCTGCACCCTCAGCTGCCCAGGTGCTGGGGGTGGCTGGAGGGAGTGGTGGGGGCTGCACTGTTGCCATTGGAGATGGCAGCAGATGCTTCCTGATGGAGGCTGCACTGCCTCATCCAGGGCTTTGTGGTTTGAGACAGAATCCAAATCATTTCCAATTAGGAGATTGCAGTGACAGCTGCTCTGAACTGGGCCTTCTCTCACAGCTGAGAACCTGCTCCACGTTCAGCTGGGGTGGGATACCTGCGTTTCCAGCACAGAGAGCTCAGCGGGGCTTTATTATAACATCTTTTTCTTCCACCTCTTGTTAAGCCATTCCTCTCTCCCACACAACACCACTTCTCATGAGGAATTTGGCAGTTGAAACGTCCTTATCTCTCCCTCACCAAAATCCATCCATTTTCTCCTTTCTATATGCAGAATTTAATTTTGCTGTTGTGCTGTCCAGCTCTCCCTCTTCCCAGTTCCCCCATTACTTCTGCCTGCCCTAAGATATATGGGCCTTGTCAGGCAGTTTGGGCCTGACCCAGGCAGCCAAAATCAGAAGAAAACCTGGTTTTATTTTGCCTGGGGAGAATTCATCACAGAAAGTGTCTCATTTAGGGAAATTAAGGATGAAGGAAAGGGAGAGCTGGAAATTTATTCTGGTTTGGTGTTAAAAATATATCTATATACTGCTGTGTTAAAGGCTGATATTTTCTTTCCACTTTTCTTTCACTCTTGTCTGACCCTATCACACAGTCCAGAGGCAGAATTCAGGAGAAAGGGGCATTGGACCCTTTGCTGGGTGGAAAATCCTGCCTGTGGTAGGGAGTGAAAAGGATAAGGCACTGTTGAACAAGAAGTCACGTCTCTCTCCATTCTGTGCCATAACTACTCATCAGAGGCAAATCTAATCCTAAAAATACAAACTAGACAAATCCTTTGGAAGGAGGAAGGGGAATAGGTAGGTGCTGGCTTCAGTTATGATTCAGTTAAATCCTGGTTTGTTTGGAGACTGAGCCTCTTGAATCACAGCAGGGCTGAGCAAACCCAGAGCGAGCCTTCAGTTGTGCAGAGTTCTGGAGAGCCTCCTCCAGAACTGCTGCCTGCCCTCCCCAGGCACAGGGACATGGCTTTTCCTGGTCTCCCTTTTCTATCTCCCAGTCCCAAAGGCAGTGAAAAGTTCGTGGTTTCCTCAGGGAGGATTTCCAGGTGTTTTCTCTTGTAGGGGAAAGCGTCACTTGGCTTCCCCACACCCATCCCATGTTTGCACTGTGGGCACCTGGGAGCTGCAGAGCAGATCTGGGGCAGCTGTAGGGCAGGTCTGAAATCAGAATTCCTTCCTCTGCTACAGAAACCCCACATCTGGAGGGAACCCAGCATCTCTGCCAAGAAACTCTTGGCATGGAGGGGCACCACCCATGTTGAGAAGGTGACACCAAGGGGAGGCCAGGTCCTGCCTTGACACAGGAGGTGCAAACAGCAGTGCTGGGCTGGGAACAAACCCCTGCTGGTGTCAAATCCACTGGTACCTACAAGAATTTTGACAGCAGCTTTTGGCACATGGTGTTTGTCTTGATCCCTTCATGGCTGTGCTCTTAATAGCACTTTTCATTTT
This sequence comes from Leptocoma aspasia, assembly GCA_013399835.1. NCBI lineage: Eukaryota > Metazoa > Chordata > Aves > Passeriformes > Nectariniidae > Leptocoma > Leptocoma aspasia. Next base: position 388,619 of record VXAX01005480.1, read on the forward strand.
CCCTGGGATCCAAGAGGGAAGATTTTAGTCCAGGAGATTTTTCAGTGGTATTGGGATGAGTGTTGTCTGTTAATTCATGTGGAGCTCTTAGGTGCTACAGAAGATAAGTGCCTTGTAAATACAGATAAATAGATCAGATTAGACCTTGACAGTGGTTCATGCAAAAGGCATTTTTATGTGCAAAAAATAATAACATTGTAGAGAAATAGCTGTTATTTGAAACCTTGGGCTAGAGCTTCCATAATTGATATTGTTGGAGGAAAGATGAAGCTAATGGAGAAAAGCTGCTGTGATTGCCCTCTTGTCATTGACTAATTCTTCCAGCAACCAAAGTGACATTACCCAGCTCCCATTTAGACCTCCAAGCAAGTGGTCACATTTTTCAAGAGAGCACAGCTCAATGAGCACTGAATCCTTTCACAACTCTCCTTGCCAGTGCTGTAATTGCAGGGATGAGGGAAGGGGAGTGATTTTGAAAATCTGCCCTCTCCTTTACATCCTGACTGCTTGGAAATCTCAGCCACAGAGCGGCTCAGAGAGAGGCATGAAAATGTCACCACCCAAGAATCTGGATGTATCCAGGTCCCTGATGGAAATCTCATCCTCAACAATTTCAAAGTCAGCGCAAGGAGAAGATTTTGGGTTCCTATGATTATCAGCTCAACAAGGGTTGGCCAAAACTTGAGTTTAACCCATTCAGGCCCAAGCTCCCAGCACATGGGAGGTTCCTCCAGTCACACCTTTCTTTCCTACAAATGAAGGAAAACACTGGATTTCAATTTATCCATGCAAAAATGAAAAACAGAAAGGCAGAAATAAACACCTGAGTGATCTTGGGAGCCCTGAAACAAACAGCAGTTTTGTTCCTCTAACAAGTTACAATGAAGTACCAGCATTGCTCCCTCAGCCCCATCGCATTAGGTATAAAACACAAGTGCTTAAAAGCCAGGGGATGAATAATTAACAGCATCATACATCTTTTATTCCCTGCATAAAGCATATAAAGGGTGAAATCCTGACCCATCCAAAGGCAACATCAAAGTTCTTCTTGACTTTAGATGAACTTGTCTTGCACCTAAATTGTTTTGTCAAACACAGTGAAAGGTGTTGTAAGATTCCTCCACAATCTTAATTCTGACCCAAGAGAGATAATTTTCTATCATCACTTCTTGAATTTAAACACAAAACAAACCCTTTTAAAAAAATGTGAAACACACCTTCCAAATGAATGTTGATTTGAAGACAAACAATATTATGGAAATCCTTTTTTTTTTTGAGTATAAAAATGGGCACATATTCACTTATTGAAAATTCAGTATCACTTAACAGTAATGGTACTTAGAAATACTTCAATTAACTAATGGTATTTGCCACCTACGAATATTCTTTAAAAGAAAATGTTTGTACACCAAATTCAATTAAATAAAATGCCACATAAAAGAGGAAAAAAAGAGAAGAAAACAATTCACAGGTTAAGCATGAGGTTGTTTTGTCAAAATAAAAGTGCACTTCTTTGAACTCTGCTTAAAAGCATATATTTATTATGTGGGCAATATAGGGTTTCAGGAGTCCTTAATCATTCATTTCCTTGTTTTTAAGTGTGAGGGCTTTGCAAATGATGTGATAAGTAAGTACATTGTTGTCACTTAGCAACCTTAACTGGTGTCTGAAATGAGTTGTTTGTTTCTGTAATAAATGAGACACTCGGATACCATGGAGATGAGCAGAGACCTTGTCTGCTTTGCCAGAGCCCGTCCTGGAAAATGGGATATTGCTTGGAGGGATGAGTTCCTCACAGGGAGGAGCAGCTCTTCATTCCTGTCCACAGCACAGAAGCATGGGCACTGGCTGTGGCTGTGCTGCTCTGAGAACAAGACTCATTCTCCTTTTGGGCAGAAAACATGGAATTGTGGCCTTAGCCATGGTGAGCTCTCCAGTGTCCAGGACATGGTGGGTTTGCAGCCAGCTCTCAAATGCTTTTATTACAGAATTCACAGAATGACTGGGTTGGAAGAGACCTTCAAGATCATCGAGTCCAGCCCAGCCCCAACACCTCAGCTAAACCCTGGCACCCAGTGCCACATCCAGGCTTTGGTTAANTCCTTCCCAAACTGAGGGGCCAGAACTGGGCACAGTATTGTTATCATCAGCCTTCAGTGAAAAACTTTACTCTTCACACTAAGCTCCACGCTTAGAAAACAGCATCTTTTCACCTCCAGGCAGCCCTGCTAGAACCACACTGGGCTTTTTCTTGGCCCCTAATTGCTCCTTTCTGCCCCTCTTCTGCTGTAACACAGCTCTAAGGGCAGTTTAAGCAGCTGGGGGAAGATTGCTGGCCTCTGGGGAGTCTGTGAGAAAGAACCTCCACTATGGTTCCTGCAGATGGGAACTGATGCCACACCTTGAGCGCTGTGTCTGGGGCAAAAAGGAGAAAAGACAAATAGCATGGCTGAGATAGGACTCCCTCCCTCAAATCTGAGCTTCTGGTATCTGAGAGTAAAAGGGTAAAGCACAAGGGTTAATAACAAATGTCAAAACAGATTTTAGACAGCTCTGTTCTCTTCTAAAACTGTATTTAATTGTACAAGACTCCAGTAAATCCCTGGACACTCTTGATCTGTTAGAGCTCACCTGATTCTTCCAAATCATCTCCTCCCTCACTCCTTTCCTGTATTTCCTGACTTTCACACAATCTGCTTGTATGGCTGTTACAGCTTCTTGAGTTTAAATTAATCTTTTAAAGAAGGATGAACCACACAAACTTTCTTTTGGTTTTAGAAATCACATCCATATTCATAATCCACTAATCATGTTTGATAAATCAGAATTCATTGTGAAACACGCTAACCCTTCATGTTGCTTCACTTTTTAATCTCGCAGGGGAAGCAATCATCGCTGCCAGGGGGCTGGGCTGGGCTGGCTCGGGTGTCTGCTTGAGTCAGCTCCCTTGTTTGTACAATGCAGCTTCTGCTCCTGGATCTAAGCTATCATCTAAAACCGTAATTAAGTCTTCAGCACTTCAGTAGCAAGAGGAATCTTCACAGTGTGAATCAAACAGCATCTTCTCAGTGAAGCTGGCCTGAGCCTGAGCTCAGCTGCGAGAGCAGCTCGGAGCTTTCTTCTCATTCCAGTGGTGTAAGCACACTGAAACCTTGAGATGCTTTGCTGCCAGGTCAGCCATGGGAAGAACTGCACCTGCAGTCAAAGAATAAACAGAGAGATGTTGGTAGGGATCAGCAGGGTCTGTTATTATGCAGTGGCTGGTTTAACCAGGTGCAGTGTGTGGATAAGGGCAAGGAGGTGGCATTCCTGCCCCTCACATCATTTGGGCAGGAGTGTGCATGTTTGTGTGTTTTCTAACTGTGTGCAAAATGGGATTTTTTGGCAACACCTAGGTAAGTGCAAGTTCAGCTACATCACCTTCGTTTTCTACCCCTATCAGTCCATTAATCCTGATCTTTTCTTTAGAGGAGGAGTCTTCACATGAGTCCAGTTCCTCTGATCTATTCTGTCTGCTTCTCCTGCTGCCAGCTCCAAGATGATCCCTTCTTCCCCACAGGCAGGAGACAAGCAGCCCACAGTGGGGGAAGGACAGTGACAAAGTGAAGTACTCTGGGCCACCAGCCTCCTCCTGGGGATGATGTCAAGGTTCTGGCTCTGCTCCATATGCTGGAGTTGCTCTGCTTTCCCACAGTCCCAAGTTTTGGGCTCCCCTGCTTTCCCAAAGAAATATAGGTGTTATTTGCTGAAGCAGATTCTGAGTCTGCCACACTTAATAATTCAGTGGTGAACTTTAGAGCTGTGTGCAGGTTGAAAAATAACTTGCTTTAGTAAGTACAAAATCTCCATTTCTGCTGCCTTTGCTTCTCCTTCCCTCCTCCTCTTGCCCGTGGCCCCAGCAGCCCCTGCAATCCAGACGCTCCCTGTTATTATATTTTGGAGCAAAAAGGAAAGGCAGGAGGGGGAGAAGAAATTAATTTCCTCTCTGTGGGATGTTTATTGTTTTTCCTGCTCTCAGCCATCCAAGGTCTCTGTCATTTTACGTGACATTTTATAATGGGAACAGTTCTTGTGGGTACCAAGGAGTTCATCTGCAGAGAACGTGGAGCCTGGAGATTTAAATTTATACCTCCCTGCCACGGCTGTAATTGGGACTCCCGGGAGAGGAAACCCTGACAAGTGACACAAATAACCCCTGCCAGACCCCTCTCAAGTCCTGTAGCAGCAGGAACCCCAGGAGGACTTCCATGATCAAATTACCCTCAAACAAATGCTCCAGTCTCCAGTAACTAAGGATGTCACTGCTGAAGGTCAACAAGGTGTGTGTGTGTAACTCGATTATTGGGTTTGGTTCCCATTGCCTGCTCCCAGTCAAAGACCAGGAGCTGCAACACTGGCAAAACTAGACTAGAAGAAGCTGCAAAAAACTAATTAAAACTCGTTACTCCAATTGTCTAGGAATACATTTATTTAGGCCTTCCCTACCCCTCTAGCTATGCAGGCATAATTACACCAGCACTGTTTCCCTGAATATAAATGAATAAAGTAAAGTACACACGTTTTCTCTCCTGTGAATTGAAATTTGGCAATGTCTGTGATATTCATTTGGGGAGCTGATAAAAACATTTTGAAGATGTCAGCATCTCAGTGGAAAAGAGGAGGTTAAGAAAGATTGATAGGCAAATAGATATGGGTATGCAGATATATCCACAGATATAGATGTATAAAAATGATTTACAGTTTGCTTCTTTTCTCCCACCCTTTTGCAGTAGGCTTTTTAGGGAAACTACGTATTGTATAAATAGATGTAATTTCCATGGAGGAGGAAAAATAATTAATACTGATGTGTCAGCTGCCAGGGAATGTATTTCAGGTGCTGCACTGCTTTAACGGTTGGTTAAAAGAGGAAAAGTCCCCATAACTGAGCCACAAACTGTGCTGGTATAAAAATTCTGTATTGACCTTGTTCAAAACACAAATAGCTCCTTCTGATAAAAATAGTAAGACAAAAATTCCAGATGTAATGCAAAAAATCATGGGATGAAATTCTCAGACTGGATTATGCAGGAACTTCAAACTCAAAGAATAAACAAGTTCATAATTATTGATTAAATTATTATTATTATTATTAGATGTTAATTTATTCTGGATTTCCTCCCAGAATGTGCTGGGTTTGAAACATAAACTTACTTAGCACAGAGCTCTTTTGTAAGCCCAAGGCCTGGGAGAACCTGTAAGTTCCACGAAAGCTCGATGGGACTCGGGAACCTGAGGAGGATTTTCTGAGGAAAAATCCGTCATGGTGTGAAGGGGCTGCTTTGTTCCTTGGCCACTGTTTGTCTCTCGGTCATTCCCTGGGGCTCCTGCTCCTGGGAGATCCCTGCTGAGAGCCCAGCCCTGCTGAGAGCCCAGCCCTGCTGAGAGCCCAGCCCTGGAGTTTTGTTGTGTCCTGGCTGGGGCCGTCCCTGTCACCTTCCACTCGTGCTCCTCTTGGTGATCTGGACTTTCCCCACTGCCAGAGGAGCAGCTCATGCCACAGGCTGGCATTCCCTGCCATTCCCTGCCATTCCCAGGCACTCCCTGGCATTCCCTGCCATTCCCTGGCATTCCCTGGCATTCCCAGGTATTCCCTGGCACTCCCTGCCATTCCCAGGCACTCCCAGGCATTCCTTGCCATTCCCTGGCATTCCCAGGCACTCCCTGCCATTCCCTGCCATTCCCAGGCACTCCCTGGCATTCCCTGCCATTCCCTGGCATTCCCTGGCATTCCCAGGTATTCCCTGGCACTCCCTGCCATTCCCAGGCACTCCCAGGCATTCCCTGCCATTCCCAGGCATTCCCTGGCATTCCCTGTCATTCCCAGGCACTCCCAGGCATTCCCTGGCATTCCCTGGCATTCCCAGGCATTCCCTGGCATTCCCTGGCATTCCCAGGCCCTCCCAGGCATTCCCTGGCATTCCCTGGCATTCCCAGGCCCTCCCAGGCATTCCCTGGCATTCCCTGGCATTCCCAGGCCCTCCCAGGCATTCCCTGGCATTCCCTGGCATTCCCAGGCCCTCCCAGGCATTCCCTGGCATTCCCTGGCATTCCCAGGCCCTCCCAGGCATTCCCTGGCATTCCCTGGCATTCCCAGGCCCTCCCAGGCATTCCCTGGCATTCCCTGGCATTCCCAGGCCCTCCCAGGCATTCCCTGGCATTCCCTGGCATTCCCAGGCCCTCCCAGGCATTCCCTGGCATTCCCTGGCATTCCCAGGCCCTCCCAGGCATTCCCTGGCATTCCCTGGCATTCCCAGGCCCTCCCAGGCATTCCCTGGCATTCCCTGGCATTCCCAGGCCCTCCCAGGCATTCCCTGGCATTCCCTGGCATTCCCAGGCCCTCCCAGGCATTCCCTGGCATTCCCTGGCATTCCCAGGCATTCCCTGGCATTCCCTGGCATTCCCAGGCCCTCCCAGGCATTCCCTGGCATTCCCTGGCCCTCCCAGGCATTCCCAGGAGCTGCACGTGTGCCGTTCAGGACTCACCTCCCTGCAGCTGCTCCTGTGAAGGACAAAGCCCAGGGACTTTTTCCTGGATGACATCCCAGGGGATGGGAGGAAGATCTCCAGCCCTCATCCCGTGTATCCCAGTGCAAGGAGGTGCCCAGAGCCCTTCCCAGGCTCCCGAGCTGAGCCCTGGCAGGTGTAGCCATGCTCTAATGCCATACCCAGCCTGCCCAGCTCATCACTCACATCATTCCTAACGTGCCCAACTTCTCCCAAAATCCCAGTGGCTCAGGGCTCCAGGCCATTCTGGGCCGGTGGTAAAAATTACAACCACAGAATCAGACTTTTGTGTGTTAACCCTCAGCTCACAATCACCAGCAGATTATTTAATTGCATGGGAAAATGTTCTCTTTAATCTTTTAGAATTAGTCATCTCTCCCTCAGTCATCTCTCTATATTTTTGGTTAGATAGACTGAAAATCTTAATATATCAGTGACATTTATAGCACATGTTAATATTATAAAACGTCAGAACTCTATTTGCAGAAATGAATACTGATGTGATGGCAGTGTTTTATTATGTCAATGACTTTTATTATAAATATGATAAAATAGCGTCATCTTTTTTTTTTTTTTTTCCTTTTCCCAAATAAAAAAAAAATAAAGCCACCTAATAATTTATCCCAAGGTTACTGCTGTGCTACCTGGTTATTTTATTCAATAGCAGTGCTGAAAAAAATACACCCTGCAATGGATTTTCACGTTGTGTGGTCATTTGATGGATGTTCTCATTGACCTGGAGGTTTGTTTAGGATTAGAACATGACAACATGCACAGGAGCAGGGCTCACACAGCAGCATCCTGGGGACACAAAGCCAGCAGGTGAAACCTACTTTTAAGGGGATAATTAATCATTACCAGAGAGTGAAAGGTGGCTGGGTGTCATGGAATCTCCAGTGCTGTCTCCAGGACTGCTGAAATTGCCAGCCCACCTGCCCTGGCTGCAGATGAAGCTCCTGAGGGGGTTCCCTCCTCCTCTTGAGGCTCCCCTGGCCCTCAGGTTCATTCCCAGAGATCCAGGAGCTCTGGATGGTGTCTTGAATGAGCCCATTTAATGGGCTATGATCCCATCTTACTAATTAATCTTTATTACTACAGCTAGTATTTACTGTGGTAAGTTGAACTGGTCACAATTGGTAGTAGCACTTCCAGCCCCAAAAAGTGGCAAATTCACAAAAAATTAAAAGTTCATTGAGGAAAATAATATTTTATGCAAAAGATTAGTAAACAAGGAGAGTTTCCATAAATTTCTGTTCTGTTTAAATTCCCTTACTTATCTTGGAAAATTGCAGGCCTGTAAGAATCATCTTTAAAAGCAATAAAATATTAATGTATTTAAAAGACAGGATGGGAAAGCCTGATTTGATTCATACAAAGTAACATGACTCTGAGGGCTGGGATTTTTCAGAATAACAAGGAATATCATGGAATTCCCTCCAAAGTTAGAAGCAGCTGCAATAATGAAGAGGCACATCCATGGTCTCTGAGCTGACACACAGCACAAGGAGGGATCTGTTCCCTGGGGAGAAGCACAGGGAGGATGGAGAGTGCAGTGTTCAGATGCTGTTGCTATGGTTAGTGGTGTGCTAGACTTCAGGATTTATAATTCTTTTAATTTAAAGGGTTTTTGTTTTCCCCTCTCCCCCCGCCTCTTCTGTCCCTGTGCAAAGGGAACCCCAAGATTCCAGTCCCTGTGAGGAAGACATCTGTTTTGGTTGGTGGCTGGGAGGAGGTCAGGAAGAGGCTCTGGAAGATGCCTGTCGTGCAGTAGTAGATAATAAGTCCAGAGGGAAATTTAATTAGTGGGTGTTTTTAATGGCAAGCATCTCAAATGTCTGGTGAGGTGCCCAGTCTGGTTTTTCAGAACTCTCTGGTGCTGGGAGCTGGCAGAGTCACTGCTGAGAGGAGGTGGGCAGGGAATGAAGAGCTGAGGGGACAAAGTGACAGCCCCTTGAGACAGCACCAAACTGAACAGCAGCACTGGGCAGGGAAGCTCCTTCAGCTGCCTCTTGAATGAAAAATACCCCCAGACTGCCTCTGCTCAGCTCAGTGAGGGGATGCTCTGTGGGAGGATGTCGCAGTTGAGTTAGAGGGGGAGATAGAAATCTATCTAACTTAGATGCGGCAATATGAAAATTTTATTTAAAACACGCGGTTTTTATATTATACATTGCTGCGTAAAGCTGATTGGTTTGATGGTAGTTTATCTGACTCTAATTGGTAGTTATAGCATTAATGTAACTTAAGGACACTGTTTCAAAACATAGCTATTGTTTACATACCTTTCTTCAGAGACTTACTTGTCATTTCTAAAATTTTCTCTCCAGCTGTGTGAGCACAGCCACAGGAGGAGAATGGAGGTGTGCAGCCCAGAGAGCTCCCAAAGGGGCAGGTGTGGTGTGACCATCCCGGGGGACACTGCCAGTGGGACAGGCTGGGCTGTGCCCTGGCTGTGCAGGACCCTCCTGAAGACCCTCCTGCCCCATTCCTGAAGTGCTGCCTGGCTCACAGGCTGTGCCCTGGGAGTGGTGTTTATGGGGGCTCCCTGAGGACTCCAGCCAGAGAGGGCTTCTCCCTCCCACGAGTGACTGCAGACAGAACAGCAGCTCTCACAGAAAATGCTGCAGCTTCACTTTTAAATGTTTCACTGGGCTCTTGAGAAGGTTCTCAGACATCTGCAAGGCTCTGAAGGATGCAGTGATGAGCTCACTCATTCATAGCACTGCCCAGCTGCTCCCAGCAGCAAGAGAATGCAAAGTTTCCTTTGGCTGCAAAGCAGGACGTGGTAACCAGCTCATTTCATTGTTTCATTTCTTTCATAAGGAGGGAGAGGGGATATAACCCTTCCTTCCCTGGATTGCAGATGGCTATGGGTAAACTCAAAGGAAGGAAGCTGTGACAAGTTATTTACCCCTGGATGAAATGCCCTGGTAAAGAAGCGTAAATCATGGTTTATTCAGAATATTTTCAAATTAAACCTTTGGAAAAGCCTAGTGTCCTTCCATTTCTGCTGCTCTCAAAGAAGCTGCTCCCAGTATGACACCAATCTGAATTGCTCTCACTGCAGCCTTTCATAGGGGTCTTTTATTGGCATTTAAAGTGGAGTCTGTAGAAACACCCTTCTGTACAGCAGCACTCACGAGTTTAAAGAAAACTGGAATAAAAACTGGAATAATAAGGCTGGAAACAAGATCTCCTGAGACATATGTAGACTTTTAAGTCCCCAAGCCCACTGTCACTTGGGCTGCTGAGACCTGGTTACAGACCTGGCTGCGGATGTGCTGCTGTTCTTGGAGCCCAGCTAAAACTGGTGTTGACGCAGTCCAGTGGGAGGAAGGGAAAGAATCTATAAATATTTTTTCTAGCTCTGTATCTATTAATCCATCTATATATCTGTATATACCTGCCCAGATATCTAACCCTGTGTTTTCCTGCAATCCTCCCCCGGACTCCTGCCTGACTCCTGCCCTTTGGCAGTGCTGAAGTGCTCACCCTCCTCGTCCAGGTGGTGCTCACCAGGGAATTCCAGTCGTGTCCTCCCTGGGGCTGGGGTGTGTTTACAGCTCCCTTCCAAGTGAGGTTTTATGCCCCCCATTTCCCTTAATCTCATGCTTCAGGAGCTGGCCACTGGGAGAGAGATCTTGTGAGGGAAGAAATTCCCTTATGTATGTGCTGGGATTTCAAAACACAGCACTGGAGAGCAGAGCTGAGCCTGAGGTCACCCAGGAGATGCCTTTAGTGAGCTCCAGAGAGAAAAGCGTGGCATGGTGGTGCATGTAATACCAAAAAAACAGTGGACCCTGAAGCAGGAAAGTGTCTGCAAGCTGGTGTTACTCTGGAATGTAGAAAAGATTGAATCTGGATGGCTAAAAGGGGAAAAGCTGTGAGGGGCACCTCATGGAGAGAGGAGCATGGGCTGAAGGTGAAGGGCAGCCTGTGTGAGATGACAACGCAGAAGAAATGATAAAATGACAGAAAACAGAATTATGGGATGAAATGAGCAGTCAGAGGGAATCTCTGAAGGGCCTTAATGCAAAGGCAAAACTGCCAAATCCATGATGTTGCTGATAAACATGAATAGGGCAGGAAAGGAGTGGGGCATCTCAGGAACTGAGAGAAGGACTGGAACAGAGGATTTTGAAGGAAAAAAAATCTGCACAGAGATGGTTGTGAAAACCAGGGGCATTGGCCTGAGGCAGAGAAGAAGGATAAAGGATGTAGAACTGAAGCACAGAGATGCAAGATTGATTTATGGAGAGAGGAGAGCCTGAGAGAAGAGGACAGCCAGGGGGAAACACTGGCAAGAATTCATTTGAGAAATAATGCCATGGACAGGGACAGGCTGCCAGATCTTGGTACTCTCTTCATTTTAGTTTGTCACTTTGCTGTAATTTCACCTCCATCTCCACAACCACCTTACTGAGCTCCTTAAGGTTGGCTCATTAAAAGGGAAGGAAAAAAATGGAAAAAAGGGAAAAAAAAACCCCAATAACCACCTATTTCTTATCTAAACTGAAAGAGCAAGATGTATGTTTTATTTGGGCTTGAAAATACCTTTGAGAGCTCGGCTTTTATTTAATTTGTTTACTCCTTCTGTGGACTCTCACTTGCCCCTCTCTGCTCCTGTTGCTCACAGTTTCTTGTAAGTGGAAGCAAAGCCAATGATGGCCAGGTTGGAGGTGAACTTTTAAACCCACAATTTTTGAGCAACTTCAGAAGGAAACAAATGGAAGCTGCTCGGGCATAATTTAGGAAATGGCTGGAGCATTTGGACCTGAAACAAGAGCAGGGAGACCATGAGCTTTGGTATAGCAGGAGGATTTTCTGCTGCTTTGAAGAAGCCAGGAGTGCTGGCTCAGGGATTAAAAAGGATGTTAACAACATCTCCCGGTGTGTGATGGAGCCCAGGTGAAAGTGGCCTTCCCCTTCCTGGAGATGTGACCTGGGCACTGTGGTGGCAGTGTGTGGCAATTGATGATGACAGCTTTATGAGCACATCTGTAATGGTGAGGCTGAGCTCCTGGATGGTGCCACATGGGAGCTTTAAGTGCCACGAAACCAGCTGTGCAGTGTTTTGTGTTGAACAGGAGCAGCAGTGAGAAGGTCTGTGCCAATTTCCAATGTCAGGATGTGCATGTGGATGTGGATGTGTGTGCTCTGAAGCTGGCAGGGCTGCAGTGCTGTCCCAGGGTTGCAGTGCTGTCCCAGGGCTGCAGTGATCCCCCAGGGCTGCAGTGCTCTCANCTGTCCCAGGGCTGCAGTGCTCTCCCAGGGCTGCAGTGCTGTCCCAAGGCTGCAGTGCTGTCCCAGGGTTGCAGTGCTGTCCCAAGGCTGCAGTGCTGTCCCAGGGCTGCAGTGCTGTCCCAGGGCTGCACTGCTGTCCCAAGGCTGCAGTGCTGTCCCAGGGCTGCAGTGCTCTCCCAGGGTTGCAGTGCTGTCCCAGGGCTGCAGTGATCCCCCAGGGCTGCAGTGCTGTCCCAGGGCTGCAGTGCTGTCCCAGGGCTGCAGTGCTGTCCCAGGGCTGCACTGCTGTCCCAAGGCTGCAGTGCTGTCCCAGGGCTGCAGTGCTCTCCCAGGGTTGCAGTGCTGTCCCAGGGCTGCAGTGATCCCCCAGGGCTGCAGTGCTCTCAAGCTCTCCCTGCTTTCCCAGGGAGAGGAAATTCCAGGTCTGATCCGAAGTGAAAAGGAGCTGGAAACACAATGTCCTTTGAGAAGAGGAGCATCATTCCTGCTGTTCTTGTCCGTAGAGATGGGGATCTGAGAGAAAACTCTGCCTTATCGGTGCCTTGCAGCTGGAATGTCTGCAGAGCAGCCAGAGCAGCAGCATCTCTTTTGCTTTGGGCTCTCTCAGCCTTTTCCTGGGGCTCCAGGGGTCTTGTTCCTATTAAGGTAATTGAAAAACACATTGTTCAAATATTAGCAGTGGCAGCAAAGCCATTGTGTGGGACAAGTCAAGGCAAGCAGTGCCTTCACTGACAACACTCAGAACTGGGCACTGTTGCCAGGCCTGTCAGGAGCTGAATGTGATCCAGAAATGCTGTCCAGCTCGGAGGCTGCCTGAGCTGCTCCAATCTTAGCCATTTTTAATTTGACTGGGGATAAAACTACATTTAAAGGCCACTTTCTGTAACTGAAAGCAAGTGAGGAAGCATTTGGCATGGCATTCATCTGCCTCAGGTGTAGGGAGTGAGTGAAAGCTGTGTGGGACCAGGGCTGAAGGAGCCTTCCCATGTCCACATCTTTACTGCATCCACCTCTCCCCTGGCTCCAGCATGTCATCCCAGGAAGAGGTGAAGCAGGAGAGTTGCACAAAGCTGGGGAAAGGTTTGAATCAGCAGCTTCCCCAGCACAGGAAAATGTCCTGATGGCTTTGCTGCTGCGCCATGGTTAAGTAAGGCACGAGTAAGGAGGGTTTGCAGGTACTTTGTTGAGTAGAACTTCATGGGAAATGTTTGTAGGAGTGAGCCAAATCCCACAACCCCACTGAAATCAATGGCATTTTATGCCAGGTATGAACAGGGTCAATATTTTTATGATGATGCCTTCACTGATATATTGTTTGCCTTAAAAAAATTGAATGAGAGTGATCATAAAACTCAGGTTATGCTTAAACGTCCAGACATGTGAATAATGCAGTTCCTATATGACAATAAAAAGGATGGAAGGAAGATCTTTTAAATTCTTTATTGATGAATTTAATGTAGCAGCTAACACCAAGTCAATGACACAATGAAGGGACTGAAGTTGCCAGGGCCACATCTGTGATCTGGGCCAGTGCAGTCCTTGAGGGTGATAATTCGGGTCGTTAACAATTCATCTCCCTGCTGAGGCTGTGAAAAGAAGTGCCAATAAGATCATCCATGGCAAGGGGTTTGGAATTAGATGATCTTTAAAGTCCCTTCAAGCCCAAAGTGTTCTGTGATCGCAGAGATCTCCAGGTTGCTTTTGTGTAAATCAGAGTTCCAGTGGGAGGAAACTGGAGAGAGGATCCATGACACTGAGATTAATGGGAATGTACTTCCATACCACTGCCCTGCACACAGCAATCTCAGACATCTCCTCCTTCATACCACTGCCCAATGGTCCCAGCTTGCTTTGATTTTTCAGATAAATCCCCTGTTCTTAACGATGTATGTTAAGGAATACTTTTTTTCTCTTTTTTTGGTCAGCAAAGCATGCACTGCTTTTTTTTTTTTTTCTGTATATGCAGCTGGGAAAAAACCAAACTCGCAGCTCCCCACCACTATGATCCCAGCATATCCTAAAGATTTAAAATAGACAAGACACATAAATGAGAATTCAAAACACGCTTGTAAAAACCTAATGCATTTTTTAGCCATTCTCATGCTGTTTGAACGCGGAAAGCTGGGCACACTCTGCCTACAGCTGACATCTCTCCTCCTATAACTCTGCTGGAGTTGAGATGAGCTACATCAGCAGATAATTTGGCCCATAATTTTTCTCATGACCAGCAATTTAAAACATAATCTCCAAAGGCAGTGGGTGTTTGACCACTGTTCCCTCCCTGTGGGCTGCTTGGAGCCTTGGCAGCAGAGCCCCTGGAGATGGATTGTGCCTCCTCCTTGTCAAACTATCCAGACCACACTTCCCAAACCACTGACACTGAGAGAAAATCCACCCAAAGTTGTCTCTGCTTCAGGTGTGTCCTGCCCTCCCTCTCCTGTGCGTAAACTGAGCTGTGGAGGGGACACCTGCACTTAAAAATGTCAATAATAACAATACAGATTTCAACCCCAAACCCCTCATTGAAATCCTACTCCATTGAAATAATTTGCTCCTTGAAATCAATCTTCTGCTTTAGGTGGAAGCCTGTCTTTAAATGAGAAGGAAGCAAAAGCTGTGGTTTCAGCAGCCTTTCTGTTAGAATTAAAAACCCTGGGCTTCTGGTACATTGTTGTGTTCATTTAAAGTTTGTTAAAATTAATGGGGGAAAATAAGAAAACAAAAAATCATTACAGGAAGATTTTTACTTCAGTATGTATAAACTCAAAGAGATTGATGAACTGATTTTATTTTTTTTTCTACATAAACATTCTGTTAATGAAGTATTTTGTTGTTTATTTACCTTTACAAATACCCAAGGACAGCTTTGCAGCAGGGTTTATATTACTCCCTAGGAAGCAGAAAGATTGTGGGTCTAGGGAAATACTTTTATTTAACATTTATACTAGACCACAGACCTGATTCACATGCCAAATTTTGCCCCACTACAATATTTCAATGTATCCATAAGATCGATAGCAGAAAAAGTTGAACACAAATGCAATTTTGCTGCAAGAAAAAAAAAAAAAAGAAAAAGGAAAGTTTGAAAATGAAAAAAAAAATTATTTTAAGTTCAAATCCTCCAGGTATGTCATTTTGGCTCATGATAATGATATTTTGGAGCACATTATTCTCTCCCACAGTCTTCAGAGTAGGGCTTGTACCTGCCTACTTCAAAGGAAATGTTGAAGCAATTTCTGTGACGCCAATATATTTTAGCAGATTTTTTTTTTTATTTTGATAGAAACCAACTACCACTTTGCAAATATTTTGATGGAAAATCCCTAGCAATTTCCCACAATTCAATGAACTCAATTAGATTCCTTGCACGGTCTAAATTCCGTGAAAAGCAGCATCCAGAATCTGTCTCCAGGGGAAATATGCACACAGTTTTATTGGGTTTATTACATCCCAATCTTCCTTAGTCACGGCCCCTCGGATTTGTGCTGTTCCCACAGATGACTGAGCTTTTTGACAATTTTGGATGCTCCTCTTTGGGTGTCCTGTTGCATCCTGCAGACGATGAACTGGAGAGGTGCAGGGAAACAGGAGAAGAGGAAGGATGGATTTTGAGGAGCATCATTTCAGAGCCATGTCAGGAGCCTGTGACCACTCAGCCCTAAAAGGGCTTTTGTCTCCCATTTCCCCACTGTGGTGAGCATCCATGTTCATTCCTGGCAGGTTGCACTCCTTTTTCCAGACAAATATTTGCTGTATTTGTGCGTATTTGCAAATCCGCGTATTTGCTGATATTCCTGTGGCAAACACGGAAACAGGAAATCAGATGCAACTGCAGATCCTGGAAAATCTGAGATGTTTCCAACAGGCTCCTTTTATTATCCCCACCACCTTATTTTTTGGCACCAAAAGCCAACGAACCGTGAAATAGCTGCTTCAGCCATGGGAAACTGAACACATCTCACTCTCTGTTTCCCTCCCTCTGTGGTTCTCTTTCATGTTGGGTTTTGATGAGCCTTAGGGATACGTGCCCTTGGATGATCCAAAGTTTATAAAATAACAATGAGATCCTCAAAGCAGTAGTAGGATAATGTTTGGTGAGGAAAACCAAGCAGGAGACGATATAAAGGAAAGTGGGGGAAATAGGAAAAGAGGGACAGGCAAAAAAATAAAGTAATGCAATAGTGAAAAGGGGGAAAAGTCTAAAAGGACAAAGTGAAGATGGAGGAGACAGAATGGAGAAGATGAATGGGTGGGCTGAAGGAAGGCAAAGGAAGGGGAAAGCTGAGTAAGGAGTGATGAAAGAACTCCAGAGTGATGGGTTTGCAGGTGCATCTCAGCAGGCTGCCTCTGATGGGCTCTCTCAGGGACACAGCGTGGCACCTGGGCTAATTTATACAGGAAATGAAAAGGAAATGGACTCATCATAATGAACACCATTAATTCACCTCTTCAGACTCCACTGTTTGAACAGAGAGCATCAAACCTCTCAATTGTCGTTTGTCTGTTCCATTCTTCTCTGTTGCCTGGTGGAAAGGACTGGTGAGCACAGACACCCCCAAAAGGCTTCACAGCCACTAATTAGCATATATATTGTTTGTCCTGGTACAAATTTATAGCAAACAGCAATATTTTACACTCCAGTAAAGTTAATAAATGAGGATTTAGGCTATAAAAATTTCATGTTCTTATGTGCAAAGGTCAATTATAAATAGTTAAGCTCAGATTCATCCAAAAGCTCTGGGCTTCAGCAGGGGAAGAATAGAGTGTGTTTTGGTCACTCTGTTTGCAGCTGGACAAATGCCTCTTTCACAGTGCCAGAGACACCTCTCTGCAGCAGCCCACTCATTTGTAGAGTGATTTGGGCTCTGAAGAGATGGATGTCCCATTTGAGAGGAAGAGGATGCTCTGAAGTGTTGGAGGCAGGATCTCACTGGGCCAGGAGAGGGGAGAATTTAATGGTTGGAATTGTCTCCTCTGAGGAGCTCTGGAGCTGGAAAAGCAGATGTGTTCACTCAGCATCTCCAAAAGATGCTGAGTGAACAAAAGACAAAAACACAGAAAGAACTTAAGGAATATGAAAACCCTTCCAAATTTTAGAGAAAAGAAGGAAATCTAGGTTTCAAGACACCTTTTATCTCATAGAATCATGGCAAAATTTTAAGTGAAATAGATCTTAAAGTCCTATGGGACACCTTCCACTGTCCCAGGCTGCTCCAAGCCCCATCCAGCCTGGGCTTGGACACTGCCAGGGATCCAGGGACAGCCACAGTTTCTCTGGGCACCCTATGCCAGGGCCTCCCCACCCTCACAGGGAAGAATTTCTTCCTAATATTGAATCTAAACCTCCTCCCTGTCAGTTTGACGCCATCCCTCCTTGTCCTGTCACTCCTCCACGTCCCATTTGCATTACAGGAACATGTAGCATCCACGTTGTACACAACTCTATAAATAAAGGAAGGAGAAGTGGCCTTGTTTTAAATGGCAGCATCTGCATATGAGTGATGGAAGGAGATGTTGGTGGTTCTGTGCATTATTATTAACATTATTCCTTTATCACACCATTGCAACAGTGAGACTGTATCCCATTGTATGAGGTCACAAGTGAACGTGTCAAGATAGACATCTCGAGGCTGGGGGTTTATAAGGTGTGGGATCAATGATGTATGGATTTATCTCCTTTCTAGTGCAGGATGAGAAAAAAAATATTGATCTTTCCTGCAACAGCCTACTTGAGAATGGAGGCATTAAATCAGAATTTTTTTTAGAGATCCTGGGGGCGTTGGTCTGGGAGGAGATAATTCAGTTGCAGGACATTGGAGATTACAGGACAGACCAGACTAAACAGAGGATGCAGGAGTTAAGTTACCAAAAAGAGAGTGTGAACAAGAGCATCTGAAGACTTGACACCACAGGAGGCTGGGAAGGAAGAAGGCTGGATCTCAGGTCATGGAGGAAGCTGTGTTAAGCAAACTGTCATCCAGCATTTGTCACCATCCTTAACCTGGTAACCAGGCAACTGAGAGATGTGTGAGAAGCTCCCTGCATCATCCAGAGCCAAGAGATGTGTTTGGAAGGGAGGAGAAAAGGCTCAGGAGCTCTGCAGTTTGTGGGATCAGCAGCCCATCATCAGGGGCTGCCAGGCTGGCAGCTCAGGGGACACGTGCAGGCTTTGCAGGGCAGACCAGGGGAAGCAGGAAAGCATGGAAATGTAATCAGCATAGATGGGGGCTGCACTGAAGAACCCAAGCTTCAGTTATTGCCATCAACCTCTGAGCCACTCCTGTGGTTGTCCCAAATGCAGTTTGTCACTTTGGTTTTGTTCCCCTCTCCAAGGCTGTGCATCCCCTGTGTCCCTGTGGAGCTTCAGTCTCATGAAGGGACTTGGATCCAGGGACATGGATCACCCCTTCACTGCTCCAAGTCAGCCTCCACCAACTCCAGCAAAGGGAAGGACAGCCTCAGGACTACAGAGAACTTCCCCACTGCAGCAGGGGGATGGAGGAATAAATCTATTTAATTAGGCCACTGATATCCTGGGACCAGCATGTCAGCAGCTGGGAGCAAGGAGTCCCCCTCAATGAAGTGATATCCTGCAGAAAAGAGTTTGAAGCTCCTGTACAAAAAGAATTTTGGCAGGGAACAGAAAGCTGTGTGGAGGAGACAATGGAAGGGGTTTGGAGAAGGGGTAGGAAGAAGGGAGAAATACATCTTGCCACTGGAGGGGTTGTTAACACTCTGTGTACATCCAGGGAGGAGAACTCAGCAGGCAAAGCTTGGCTTTCTGTCTTAGGCTACAATGTAAGGTGCAGCCAAAAGTATGTATTCTATCACCATAAGCTGTTAAAACAGGTGGGGCAGTGTTCTGTATCTCTTCCATGACTCATCCCTGATAACTCCGAGGGATATTTTCTATTCATGGGCCATTGAGTGTCACTGCATGACTGGTAAAATTCCATCATCCCATTGGGAGATGTTCCACCCAGGGGGAGGAGCCAAGCATTCCTACCTGGATAGAATCTGAGGCTTGGAACACCAGAGCAGCCTTTTCTACTGGATTCCCAGAGGACAAGAGCTCAATAATCACCCCTGGACCTTCAGAGGAAGACCAGACCCTTCTACAGGATCGCTGCTTTGACAGAACCACATCTGTCACTGCAGGAGGAGCAGCCACCATTTAATGGGACTGCTGCCAACACCCTGACCCACAGGGTGTCAGGTCGTATCCTGACTCTGTCAGTTTAAGCCAGTGTTCCTTTATTGTTGCCTTTATCTCAATTTTCCTATTAAATTATAGGTCTGACTTGGGATCTCCCACTGGTTTTCTTCCAAACTAGTACACTTTCCCACTCCCCTGCTTTTCACTTGGTGAACTTGGAAGTTGTCCCTGGGAAGAGAGGGCGTGCAGAGTTACCAGCTCTCTGTGAGAGAGAGCCCCAGACACCACAGATTCTGAAAGGGGCTTAATGATAAAGTTGAATGAAATAAAACCATTTCCATCATAATAACCTGTGAGTTCATTTCCCTGCATTTCCACCTGATCCATTTTTTTCCTGCTTGACGTTAAAGGAGCTGTGCAGAGAGCAAAAACTGGAAAGGACTGGAACAAAGAGTGGTACAAGGACTGGAATGTGGATATTCTCAGTTCAGTTGAAGAAAGAATTAGAGATAATTTAGTCTGGGAAAGTTAGAAGAAGGAATTATAAACAAATTGTAATCTCTACTCTGTAGCTATTGTTTATAGTAGCTGTCCTTGGAGTGTGTTATTCTTAATTTACCAATGGGATGAGAGGTGTTCTCTCTAAGACCAATCAGGTCTTGCTTTAGCACATCCTGTTATAAAAGGCACACGTGATTTTCATTAAATCCCTTTTCTCTTCTTGCCTTCTGATGAGTGGAGTCCTTCGTCCTTATTCCTAGCTCAACAACAACACTGGAAAGGAGAATCCAGCTCCCAGGATCAGCAGGAGCTGTTGGCTGCTACTGCCAGCGTGGCTCAGCAAAGGTCACCCCAAATGGGCAGAGCTGTGAGTTTTGCAAGAGGCTGGGAAGTAGAAAGTAGAAAGAGGCCAGGCTTGAGCTGGGCTGCTGAGGGGCTTTCAGAGATGCCCCGGAAAGGGGAGGGATGCTGATGTCTGCACTTGGTCAGGAGACAGCTCAGCAAGGAAGCCACTGCAGCTGTGACTGTCATGTTGGCTTTGCTTCATTTGCAGCACCTGTTAACTGCACAAGGTTTGTGTGGGGAGCAGCTGGTGAGGTCCCTCCCTCCGTCCTGCTTCTGCATGAGCTGGCCTGCTTGTGTTCTCAGCATGTCAGACCCAGGAGGTTCTTGTCCTTGTGAGTCCAGGCACTGTTCTCATTATGGCTCTAGTTATGTAACTTCCCAATTTTAAATTAAGCCGTGAAAGAATTTCGCAATTTATTTTCATCTCAGACCATAAAGGATGACAAAATAATGGAGAGGGGGAAAGCATCTCTTCAGCTTGGATGTTTTCAGGACCCTTGTGTTCTTCAGCCAGTTAATTTCTGATCCCTCTGCTCCAAAACTTCATCCTCTGTATTGTCCATAGGTAAAGATTTTTACCCTTTACACTTTTGAAATTACTTGAGTCAGAATGAAAAAAGCTTCTGAAATTTAAGATACAGAACTTCTGTCACTTCCTCAAACCCGAGGGAGATCATTTTTGTTAGGCTGTGGTATATTTGTGACTGGAGAGAGCACTTTCAGAAGATGTTTACACAGATTATTTCAGCTATAACTCCCTGGGTTTTTTGATATTTATATAAAGTTTGGTGAAGACTTCAAATACAGCCTGGATCTCATTGTATAAGAGCAAAGGTGCACAAGGAAAAATGACAAACTTTGTGACAGCACACACCTTCACAAGTCAGGAGAGGTCCTGCCAACCAGGAGTTCAAGCAAAGGGAGCAGAAATAGAACTGCAGAAGTCCAGGAAAAATGGATATGGTGATATCCTGCATTAAGAAGAGACTTGGATTAGGGTGATTCACTGATTGAGAAGGAAGCAGCCACAGGAGGGTCCTTTTGTGAGACAAAGCTACTTTCAGTGGTCCCCAGTTTCAAATGATGTGTCTAAATTTGGCACTGATGGTGTGGGCCAAACCCCTGCCCTGGTATTGCAGAAATCATCTGTTTTCCAAAATACTGAGTGCTGCACAGGGACAGGCTGAGAGGCAGCAGCCCTGCTCCCCCAAAGGCAGGAGGAGATGGTAGAGGGCACATCCACCCCAGGGCCCACCCACATCTGCTGCTGCTGCTATTTCCACCTTGGAAGTGGGGCTGCAGAAGGGCTTGAAGGAGTCCAAGGACTGTGCAAGGGGTGCCCTGTGATCCACATCATCCCCTGAAGCTCCAGCTGTGGTGGTGTGGGTGGTTGATGTACATAGGTTAGTTGTCCCGTCTCTCACCTGGATACATTAACTCCTCACGAGTTCAAAAACTCATACAGATTCGGAAATTTGGAAGCTCAGGCTGCTCTCATCAAAGCTTTCAATGCTATTTTCTCTGGGAGTCAGAGGTGGATTCCAAACACCCTCAGGGATTCACCTTTAATAAACACTTGTGGGGCGAGCGGGTGGAGAGCATCCAGCCAGGCCCCTGTTATTACATTTTCCTCTTGTTCAGTACCTCTCTCACTCAAATATCTCTGAGCTGTAGGGGGTTGCTTGTGGTGATAGGGATCTTACTGCAATTATTTTCTCATCCAAATTAAAACCAGAGAGTTGGGTTCACCTTGCTGTGCTGACAGTGCTTTTCATGGAGCAGAGTAAGGCCAGTGGTCCTTGGCAGTGACAAAGCTGGGAGGTGGCAATTCACTGTCTGAGAAGATAAAGGATCACTGAGCTATGGGAAAATTAAAGCTTGCCCTAATTCCCCCACTGAAGCCCATAATCAAGCTTGGAAGCAGCAGAAATGCCTTCAGACCACAGCCTAGCGGGGAAGTGACACAGCAAGTGCCATCTGCAGCTGTGGAAGGGTGCAGTAGAACAAAATCACATGTCACATGCCATGGGTACAGCTGTCCAGGTGCTGCAGCCAGGCTGGGCCCTGAGATGTTGGTCAAATCCCTTTTCTCCTGGTAAAACCCATCCTGGGAGACCTGGGTCTGCTCCAGGTGTCCCCTCAGGCTCTGCTATGCCCCTCTGCAGTGTGCTGTAGGGAAAGCATTAACAACATCCAGCTGTCTGCCACTGCAACAGGTCCTTTTTGGCGGGTGACAGTGGCAGCTTGAGGCAGTTTCCTCACTGGAGCAGGATTTGGCATCTTCAGGGGATGTGGAGGAGAGCCAGGCTGAGCCAGCCCTGATCTGAGTCATGGAGTGACTTGCAGAATTCCTGTGACTCAGTAGCTGAAGGGTTTGGGTTGCTGTTCCTGGGCTCATTCCCAAATCTTGTCACCACCAGCATCAGGAACACAGCCTCAGCATCTCCAGCAGGAGGGAGTCCATGGTGGGGCTGCTCAGAAATCTAAATCACAAATGCTTCCCTTTGAAACCCCCTCCTACATGGCAGTAGAGACATAGGCTCCAGGGTTTATTTTATGTTTTGCTGTTTTATTCCCACTCTTTCTTTCTTGTCTTCAAAAGGTGCTGCTCACAATGCAGAGGGAGGATCTATTTCTTAGTTTAAGGGGGAAGAATGTAAATGTGGAACAATACTTGACAAAATAAACCTATAAGGGGAAATCTTCCAGCAGTGTTGCTTTTTGTTGTGAGTTATTATGTACACCCCCTGCTCTGATATTATTTTATAATCTAAAACACCACCATGCAGTAATAAAATAATTAAATACAAATATATTATTACATCTTTGACTGGCTTAATGACGGACACCTTGGGAAGGGTCACCTGCAAGGTAGAGGCAGCTGGTGGCCCTGTTGGCTCTTGTCCCCTCTTCTGTCTACTCATTTCTCTCTGCTGCAGGGCCCATTTCCTTGGCCATAAGCCATGGGCCTCCCAGCTGAGAGAGAAATTCGAGCACAGGAAGCAATTTATTGTCAAATAAAGACAACCTCAGACATCAGTTTCATTTCTTGTTTTTATTGACCCATTTCACACATCTGAAGTCAATTTTCAAAGCCTGTTAGGGGCAGCTGTGCTCTCCTGTCCTGGTTAAGTGGCCTCACTTTGCAGGGCTCCCAAAGAGCCCAACCAGGCAGCATCACTTGAATCCAGGCTCAAGCTCCTGGTGTCAGCTGCTGCACCCCTTGTCCTTAGAGCCCAGGAGTGGGACAGCCTTGAACCAGGCAGAGAAAAGCTGTGAGAGGTAAAGCAGGAGGAATAAGGACTGGAACTGCCTTAAGAATAAAGAGTGAAAGTAAGAGTGCAGCTGGAGAATGGGATTTGCCATGTCAGACCAGGACAGAAAAAGGGGAGCCAGCAGAATAGGAGGATAAGATGGTGTTAGTATAAAATTGTTTTGCGGGAGATAGAGTTTGAAGAAGAAACGTTTATGGGAAGGAGGAAAGAGAGAAGGCAAAAAGAAAATAAATGTAGAATTAGTCTGAGGAAGACAAAGAAATCAGAAAAAGTATAGCAAAAAGTGTTTGTACTTCTTCCTGCAGCTGCTGGGTCCAGTTTGTGACTCAACATTTTGGGGCTGTGATTTAGAGGCGTTTCTTTTTCACCTCCCACTATCCCAGGCTGCTCCAAGCCCTGTCCAACCTGGCCTTGGACACTTCCAGGGATCCAGGGGCAGCCACAGCTTCTCTGGGCACCCTGTGCCAGGGCCTGCCCACCCTCCCAGGGAGGAATTTCTTCTTTTAGCAGAATTGGTCCATGGTTACATCCATTCCTGGGCCCCGAGAGCTGGAAGCCAGCCAGGGTTGATCAGAGACTCCAAACTTCTCCTCATTTGAAATCACTACCTGCCACCTCAGGAACTGCTGAAATATATTCTCCACACCTCCTCTGAGCTCCCCACCCTCAGAAGCCTCCTTGGATTTCCAATTTAACTCCTCCAAGGAGAGTGTGCCTGAAAGGAAAAAGCATAAGCTCACTAAATGAATCTCTTAATCACTGTCATTTTAGTCCTAAAAAACCTAGCAAAAACAAAGGTATAATTTCTGCAGACAAATGGAAGTCCAGCAGTGAATTTCCCCTTTTGATCACATCCCTCTGGAGAAATCTTTCTTGATGAGCTGATTTTTACATATATAAAGCACATTTCCTTTGATATTTTCCACATTCAGCAAGGTGAAAATGCTGGTCAAAAATGGTTTATTTCTATGCAGAGAGAAAAGCAATGTGTCCAAGTTTTGAAGCCTTCTTGACTAAACATGACCACAGTGTTCTCAGGAGGAGCTGAGCCCAGGTTTTCTTGGTGGATCAGGCTTTCACCTGCTGAGACTGAGAGGACTTTTATGCTCCTGATGGTGTTAAAGTTGTCCCATGTTCCCAGCTGGTCAAAATTAGGGTGCAGCCAATATGAAATATTGTAGTTAAATGACTCTGAATGAATAAAGTGTGATTTATTCTGCATGTTAAAGGGTCATAACACACTCAGGGGGCATGGGGCAGAAGGAACTCACCTTCCTCCTCGCATTGGAGCTCATAGCATTTAACTGTGCTCAAATTTGGTCTGGTGGGTGAACTGCCTGTGGTGAATCTGGGATTTTGGACAAACTGGCATAGATATCGTCTCCTTGCAGCTTATTGTCATGAGATAAATCTTGCTATGAGGAAATAGCTCTGCCTACAAAAGAAATAAGAGATTTGTGAAGGAAAGGCTGTGATGAAATAGCAGAGAGCTCAATAGTGCAGTGAGTTACCTGCAAATAGAGGTGGAAATGCAGGAACTGAAAGCTGAGCCCCACCTTTCATCCAAGCAGTGGGCTCCCCACACCAGGTGAATGTTCTCCCAGATTTGTGCAACAAAAGGAATTCAAAGAAGCCCCATCATCCTCTGCTTCCTCCCCCAGCTGGATTAAAATTGTGCATTCAGAAAGTGAGCCGGGATGGATTCCATGTAATAAATTCTGTTTGAAAGCTGGAAGGTTTGCAGCCAGCAGAGGAGGGAAGCTCTGGGACAGCCTTCAGCAAGAGGAGTGGGTGGCAGGCAGCAGCCTGATGGGTTTTATGATGAAGCTTGATCAGGTTTCGAGTGGGTTTGTGTGGAACAGTTGCCCAAGATAGCAGGGGCTGGGTGCTGTGACCTTTGAGGGCTCTTTCTATCACATGTTCCCTGAAATCCCAATGAAATCATGGGGTATAACAGACATAGTTCAATATTGTTTTGTTTCATGGGAGGTACTTTAGTTTACACCAGCTGAGAATTGCCCTAGAGTGGCCAAAGCCAAGGCTGGCAACCTTTAATCCTTGACACGTGTGACAACACCTCAGTCCTCTCAGCCCTCACCTGGCTTCCTGATAATACCAAGAATGGCTTTATTCTGCAGGGCCTTTTTCTATTGCAGAGATGTTAGCAATGGCCTATCTGGTGCCACATTCAAATAGATATTTTTCCCTTTGTCTGGCAATAAAAGATACCTTGAAAGAGCAAGGATGGTGGTGAGAGTGTCAGGTGGGGTCACGAGGCACAGGCATTCCACAAAAGGGAACAAAATAACAATGAGAAAATACCTCAAAATACTTTCCAGATATAGCAGCCTAATTAATACAGCCATTGTTTGCTCAGTGGCTGAACCTCCTTTTCCTGTGCTTGGAAATGACTGCTGGGGAATTAGAAGGAACTTGACTTTGTTTCTCAGCTTTACCCCTAACAACCTGCTTTGATGGAGAAATGTGTATGAAATCAGGGGGCTGATACTCAGCATGGGAACTCTGGGTTGTGTCAGAACCAACCAGCACAACATGAACACGGGATGCAGAGTACTAACAATGTAATGCCTATTTTATACATATATATATATCTATATATAGAGAGAGATATATCTCACAGAGGGACAGTGTGCCCCCAGTCAAAGTGCTGGATGGACTACAAACAGAACAAAAAAGGCAACTGCAGAACCTTACAATTCAACCAAGTTATGCCACAGAAGAAAGTAACTCCACGAGAAAATGTTTGGCAAATAAACCCAAAGAATTATTCCCTTGTAGGAGGATAACTTGCAGAAAGGCAAAATGAGTCGAGTAAATTAGAAAGAATTTACAAAGCAAAATTAGCCTGATAAACCTGTGGCTAAAAGTTAATCAGTGCAGTGCCCAGGTGCAGTGCCACTCCCCTTGGGGCAGGGCTGAGCACAGACAGTGACTCAGTGGGGATGCAGCAGTCTGGACACAAAGCTGTCCCAGCCCTCTGCTCAGCACACCACAGCTGTGTCCCTGTGTACCCATCCATTTCTGCTAGGAGAGCGACACTGGCTTTGTAGAACCTGCTGTTAAGCTTTGTAAGACTTCCAGCTTTGCAGGGCTCTTTTCCCAGTTTCTGTGGTCAGCCAAAATGGCATCTGTTGTGGTGTTGCTCCTCTGCAGACTGTCAGAGATCTGCTGTGCATGCACTGCTGGTTGAAAGAGGCAGTGCTGGACTCATCCCTGTGCATTTCGGGATATAAAAAGAAAGATCTAGTTCAATAAGACCATAAAACAAATTTGCCCAAGCTGCACAGGAAAACAAGCCCAGTTGCACATTTTTGTGGATTAATTTATCCTACAGGCAACAGCTCCAGGGTAAAAACATTCATGGTTTTTCTTGCTACCTTGCTATTCTTGTTTTTCTTATTTTCTTATGTAACACTGAAAAGCACCTCTGTATTTGACATGGGATCAGCATCGAGCTGTCCCTCTGTCTTCCCCTGGGAATCCCAGAATCACACAATGTTTTGGGTTAGAAGAAACCTTCGAGATCATCTCATTCCCAGCCCCTACCATGGGCAGGGACACCTCCCAGTATTCCAGGTTGCTGTCCAACCTGGCCTTGGACACTTCCAGGGATCCAGGGGCAGCCACAGCTTCTCTGGGCACCCTGTGCCAGGGCCTCACCACCCTCACAGGGGAGAATTTCTTTTTATTATCCAATCTAACCCTCTGAAGGGGCAGGTTAGCATAGGGAACATGTCAGGTCAGGGCTCTGTGGTCCCTGACTATCCCTGGAGGAGGGAATGGTGTCCCTGGACAGACGTCCTGCTCCTGCCAGCACACACAGGAGCACATTTTCTGTGCACCCCCGCTGCTGCTGAGGAAAGACTTGAAGTGCTGTGTAAAACTGCACTTTTAAGAAACCTCAGCAGCTGCCCAAGGACAGGAGTTCACTTAATTGCTGTATCAGTGCATTCAAAGCTCCTCAGTATCTCACCATCACCCCAGCAAAACACGTATTATCCATTTGTCCTTGGGAGCAGCCGTCCCCCTGCGCAGTGATTACAGCACTCTTGTGCCACATGAACCATGCACAGCTCTTTTCCTCCTGCTCCCCCCAAAGATATCATCCCCCTGCCTTCCCCCAGTCACGACAGAGCTCCTTCTGTTCAGTTTGTAACGTTTGCACTCATTTGTTTTCCGTCACACAGGCTTCAAGGCACTGCATCCAGTGACCTCTGGCAAAGGGATGGGAATAGCACACACTTTTATCCTGGCACCAGGCAGCAGCAGTGACAAATTGGTTTACTTTTCTGCCTGACACGGGGGGTTCTGTGTGGGGAAAGGGGGTTTATTAGCCTGGACTTATGCATCTGAAATATGCTATGTAAACTCTCTTCTCTGATGTTATTTAAAATATGTATTTGGCCTTGTCTCTTACAGCCTTGAAATACAGTGAGTTTTGCCCCAATGGATGGAAGCTTCTGGTTGGAAATAAACTTGTTATCATGATATGCTGGGATTTTTTTTTTTTCTTTTTTTATTTAACAGCTAAATATAAATGTTCAGTTGTGTATGGATGTATTCAGTTATGTTAGGGAAAGGAACAGCACATACATCCACACTTTCCAGCACAAAAATATCCATCCACTTACCAGAGAAAAGAGATTAGGAGGAGTGCACAGCCACAAACATTTCTCCAGGCCTATGGGGACATTTTGGAAAGAAAGTACTGTTCCCACTGCTCTCCTTCTAGAGCGAGCAGAAATAGCCCAGCAGATGGGGGATTCTGGGTGATTCTTGGCAGCACAAAGTGATAACAGCATTGAATTTGGTTTCACTGTGCTGTGCCAGCACTGCCCTGCCCTCCAGCTCAGCCCCCTCCACGGGCACATCCACCTTTGGGAGTGCCCAGCAGAGTGGCAGAGGAAATAAAGCAGTGGAGATACTTGTGTGGAATTCATAATCCTGACCCTCTCTGCACAGCCTGCAAGGCCTGCTGATAACAGCACTAACAGGTGGCTCCTGTTGTCTTTGTTATATTCATCACCAATTTAAAAATCAAGGAAAGGTTATAACACTTGAGGTCTTTTCCTCAAGAGCTGGCAGAACCATTTCCAAGAGGACACGTGTGTGTGTGTGTGAATATTCATTTTCTGCCCTGGCTGGGCTTCTTGCTGTGGTTCTGAGGATGATCACAGTGCCCATCTCAGCTTGGTGCACTATCACAACACCATTTTCAGTGTTCCCCTATTGCTGCTGTGTCCTGACCTCAAAGGGTCGGGCTCAGGCAGCCTCCTCAGAAAAACTCCATTTGTGTTCCCTCCTCCACTCCCTTTTTTCCGTGGCTGATGTTATCTCCTGTTATCTTAATTACATGCTTTAAGGGTGCCTGCTGCACAGATCATTGATGGAGTTTGATGTTTGTTAATATCACATTGCATTATGAGAATCTGGTACATTAAGAGCTTGGTGTCTTTCCAAATTATTCTGAAGATATAAAAAAAACCCCTTAATAAGCAGCCCACTTTAACTAATACAGACTAATAAGCTGGGAAGGCAGAGGGTGAGTTTGGGAACGTGTTTATTTGAAGGGTTTTAAGAAAATGATTTAAAGAGCCCTTGCACAAGACTTGCTGTTCAAGGTCAGGCTTTAGTGTCGGGATTTGGATTAGTGCTGCTGGGGACAGCAGACACCAATTTGTGGTCAGATCAAGTCAACCTTCCCACTTGTATTTAATTTTCCCAAAACAGCAATTTGTCTTTAAATATGAACACTTATCTAAATCAGATACAGATGGTTGTTTGTATCAAACGAATGCTGTTTTATCACTTTAAAAGCTTTTGTTCTTAGTCAAGTGAAGGCAGTGGGCAGCACTCCCTTGTTTTTGAAAGAAGAGCATATGCTTTTTAATTTGAAATGTAGCACTAATAGCATTATCCACAGGGGTATAGGCTGTGCTATTGTGGATTGTGGATAATGCATTTATGCTCAAATATCCTTTATTCCCTCTTGAGTGAAAGAATTTAACAGCATATTGTATTATCATGCCATGGAGAATATAGTTTACTCCAAAAGTGAATTTTTTGACAGCATTAACTCTTCTTATAAGTCTGTGTTGGAAAAAAAAAAAACCCTCAACCTATCACGAGCAACGAAAAGACACTGTTGAGGGGAGATGTGGAGATAAGGCAGACAAGAGCCAGAGACAGTTTCAAAAACTGTCAGGCACATCCTTCTTTTGCCTTTCTCAGTCCCTACTCCCTCCTCACCAGACGTTGGTGCTGGTGCTGCAACGGTGCCACGCTGGGGGCGCAGCAGGGTGGGGAGAAAACAGGCTTGGGACCCACAAACTCAGCCCATCTGTGACTTTCTGTGGCAAACTCCTTTTCCCCAGGGCTGGAAGACAAATGGTTTAATAACCCAGAATGCTGTGCTCTTTGCTTCAGCAAAGTTGACTCTCTGCATTCAGCCTCACTCACAGGTGTCTCCCAGAACCTCCTGGGAAAGTGCTGAACAAACAGAGATCGCGGCTCGGACGCCCAGGGCTGGCCTTGCATTGTTTGCTTTTTATTATAAGGCTTATCTCGCTGTGTCATATGGTTCAAAACTGGAGCCTTGCCTC
Organism: Leptocoma aspasia; assembly: GCA_013399835.1. Classification (NCBI taxonomy): domain Eukaryota; kingdom Metazoa; phylum Chordata; class Aves; order Passeriformes; family Nectariniidae; genus Leptocoma; species Leptocoma aspasia. Next base: position 418,306 of record VXAX01005480.1, read on the forward strand.
CAAGATAGCAGTGGGAAGGCAAGAAAAGCTTGTGTGCATTTGTCTTCAGGTCAGTTCTATAAATGAATATACTGATGCAGCCCTCAACAAAAATGCACGGGAGAAACTATGGGCCAGAGAGAGCAGGAGCAAGTCCTAACTTTGTTCCCATCGTGTGGTTTTCTGGAAATGAAAAGTCTGGGCACTTCTCTCATGCTCTTTCACCAGAGGACTGGCTCTGCTCCAGTATTTGTGTGAAGTGCTGGACTGGATCCTTCCACTCAGAGATAGGGAGTGTGACCACAGCCCAGCTGGAGGGACATTTGGAAAACAAAACCAGGTCTTGCACCCTGTTCCCACCTGCCCCAGGATCTTGGGATGTCCTGGTTAAGTCAGGGACATGAAGCCAAACCTGTTAGAGCCATCAACATAGAATGAGGTGACAAAGGATGAGAAGCTCAGTGAAATGAAGGCACCACAGGGTGCAGTGTCCAAGCGGGGCAGCAGAAGAGAGGAGAGAGGGTTTTGAAATGAAGCTGGACACTGAATGTCCACCTACTGCTTTGTAGGAGGAAGCACAGAAGGAATTCCTGCTGTCTCCCAGGAGGATTTAGCTTCAAGCTGAGCTGACTGCCTGTTGGGCATCAATTACTTCAGACCTGGTTAGGAGGAGGTCCATCCTGCAGCTCCACGTGCAGGGTCACAGAGCAGCAGTGCTCTGGTGTCCATCACAGTGCTTACTGTGAAGCACAGAAATAGCAGGGTTTCTTCTGCTAAGGGAAGATTAATTTTACCCAGTTTTAGTCCTGTAAAAGTTTAAATGTCTAAGCAAGTGATCCAGCCCTCTTGTACGCTGAGGAGAATGGGAGGAATCCCCAGAGCATGAGTCACCTCTTCTAATGTACAGTGTCTGAAGTGGGTGGGATGAGTCATTCTCCAAAGGTAACAGTCTTTTTCTAGCTTAAATGACTAGTTAAACTGAAAGCCTAACTTCGTGGAGGCAGAAGTTAGCCATCTTCAGTGTCACCAGCATTTGTCTCAAGTTATTTTGACAATTAGAGCGACGTGAGAAGGCTTCCTTCTCAGTTGATGGCATTTCAAAAGACTGTTTTGTGCTTTCTCCTGGAATCTGCACATCTTTGCCCTTCAAAAACGGTGCTGAAATGGTTTGCTCAAGTTTCACAGAGTCAGAGAAATTAAAGGCTGTTTGAGACAGAAAGTCACTTGACCCATCCCTAATCCACAGACAGAAAACTGCAGTTCAGTTTTGTTATTCTTAATGTTTCCTTCTTTCGACAATATCTCCCAACAGTCAGTAAGAAAATTTCAGTTGTTTTCAATGGGCTTTGATCCAAGCCTGCAGAGAGAGCAATAGAGGAAATTCAGCTGCAGAGGCAAATCAACAGAGGAGAAAGGTAATGGCATGAGAGAGCTAAAAGACGTAATTGTGAGATGAGGGGAGAAAGGGGAACAAAGAGAGGTGCTTTAAAGGCTGAGCAGAGGAGGAACACAGAGGCAGAGCTCAGTGGAGAGGAGATCTGGGCACAGAGAGAGGGACAAACTCATACCCTTGAAACACACGTCTCTCCACCACTGCAGCATTACTTCAGCTTGAAAATGCCTAACTGCTCTTCAGTTTAATCATTGCTGCACTTTTGGGTATAAGATGAATAATTAAGCCTGGGAGTAGAATACAGCAAGTGTTAATAGGGCAGAAGGTACTGCAAAGTCCTTATAAAAAGCTGTGCTTGCAGCACGAAGTGGCTGCTGTTCTCTGCGTCCCCAATCACGGAGTGAGGAGCAGGAAAGTACTAAATTAAATGAAGTGCATCTCTATCCATTCTGCTGGACTCTTTTCCCCCTGTGTTTGATACTATTCCTTGCTAAATAATACCCCGTCTCTAGCAAAGGCTGAACAGTGTAATTCTGAATTGTCCTTCCCGATCCAACCAGGACAGACATCCTGCACAGCCCTTCCTTCCACGCCTGCACCTGAGAGCTCTCACAGGCACAGCCTTCTCCCTTATGTAACTCCATGCCTAAAGAAACTCCCTGGTGCCTTAAAGAGATAATTCAGTCTGGAGTGGCAGCCTTGTGGAATTCATCCTCTCTGAGGAGCTGAAGATTTCTTCCTGTTGCTGTCAGAAGATCAACATGAAGAAGTAAATGCCACTTCACAGTGTGAAAAATGCATATTATATTATTGGCTTTTCGCAAATATTAGAATTAATACTATATGTGTTATGTTGGAAAGCTATGTTGTATTAATTTTTGTAGTATTAATTACTGTATTAGTAGTATTAATTTCCTGTATTAATCTTTTAAATGTAGGTTTTTGTTAAGGCATAATATTAAAATAGAAACTATGTAATGTAAGATACTTTTTGTAATTAACTCAAAGAATGAATAAGTTAACCAAGAAATTCTTTGCCTAAAGGAAACAACACGAAGACACCAGGAAAGAGTTATTGCCTCCTTATCTTTACCTTAGTAGACACGTTGGAGCCAAAGAATTGATTTATGTGATGAGGCAAGGAACAGAAATTAAACAGGAGACACCCTTTGTTTGAGAGGGATGTTTGAATCATGTATGAAGAAATATGAATATGCAACAGGCTATTGCTTTTAAGGGGTAACCCTTATTAGTGCTTTGTGCTTTTCCTGAGAGAGAAGCACCCGGACGTCCGTAATTCTTTGCTTTTATTGTCTCTTTTATTGTCCTAACCCTAATTAACCTAATTTGTATTACCTTATTTTTTTTTACTTTTGAACTTTTAAAATTTTAAAAAGAAGCAAGTGTGAAGCGTTTTTCACAACAGCGTGAGAGACAACAATTAAACAAGGTCTGAGGAGACCTCTGGGGTGAGCCTGCTTGGGCAGGGAGGTTGGGCCAGGTGACTCCACTGTGATCCCTTCCAGCCTGACCCATTCTGTGAAGACATTTGGGCCATGCACACTGCAAGAGAAGGCACAGCCAGGAAAAGCTGCACCTGGAATAAAGCACAGCCATTAATCCTTGTACAAAGCAAGTGATTGTGGTTTGCTGCTCTCTCTGCTCTGCCCTCCATCTGGAGTGTCTCCCTTTCCCTTAGCACCCTCTTCCTCAGACCAGCAGAGCAGCAGCTCAAAGGACAGCAGTTCATATTGGAATCACCCAAAATTCACTGAATTCACTGAATTACCCAGGGCCAGTGTGCAGGGAGTGTTGTTCACTCCTCTGGGAGCTCAGACCGGTAATGCAGTGCTCTTCTTTCAGGTCTTCATTTTCCACACACACCCAATTAAACAGAGCTGTGTACATTAATCAAATTAGGTGGGGAGGAAGAAAGACAGATTGTTATTTTTAAATCCTTGGAAGATGTTTGGGAATGGGAGGTCATAAAAGTAAAGAGGGAGGTCAATAAATAGAAAGGAGGAAATTATTTTTAACCTTTGCAGATGAAGTATTTTTAGAGCAATCACCTGAAAGCTCCCTGAACTACACAGTGATAAGCACAGCTCAAACAGCGGCTGCAGCCTGGCTCAGACCCACCTTCCCTGGCTTCTTTAAAGTGAGCTTTCAGTGTAATGACTTTTTTCTTTCCCTTTTTCTCCCACCTCCAGTCCTTTCTGCTCTCACTGAGGCACCTCAGAAAGTCTGGTGCTTGTGTGGACATGTGAGGAGATCTCCAGTCATTGCTAAGTGGGATTTTTCCTCCTCTTTGATTTGTTTTTCATCCTTTTCCTTTTTTTTTTTTGGTCTCCTCTCCCCTTCACAGGAGGTGGAAGGATGACAAGCCAAGCTTCCCCAGGCCAGCAAGTTGGAAAAGAAACCAGAGAGGCCAGGAGGATACAGCTTTGGCTAGAACATCATGGACAGGGGTGTCACCTGTGGGGCAGGAGCAGTGACTCCATCAGAGCCCTGTGCCACCAACCTCCCCTCTGGAGGCAGAAGACCCAGGCAGAGCAGCCTGAGGGGCCTGGGTGTGTTTGCCAGTGGTGGGAGAGGGGGACATCACTGGATTTTTAATTTTCTTTTTGCGCACACTGCCACACAGCTTCACCAATTATCCATGTCACACCTTGTCAGCAGGAGATGGGATCAATACCATCGTTTTCACAGTCTGGACAACAGTCCAGGCAAATTTAGGTGGAGGAAAACAGCTTTGGATCAGGATAAACTTAGGACAGGCCTCACACAGAAATTCCTCTCTAAAGCTGCAGAAAAAGCCTGGGATGCAATAACTATATTGTGTATAAAACACTTTTTTTAGGTTTCTACTCTTCTAGAAAGGGCCAGATCTTCAAAATAATTCAGCATAAACCATGCTGTGCCCTAACATGTAAGCTGTGAATTTAAAACAAATCTTTTCAAAGGTAAGGAGAAGATGTCCCAGAGCCTTCCTCAATCTGAATTAGCATTTTTCCTGCCAGGATGCCAAGCTTTTGCATGTGTCAGTATGTTGACGTGTTGCCATAGTTTGGGGAAAACAATCATTTTGGAGCCATCTTCCCATCTGCTGTGTGAATTTGATTGTCTTCCTGCATCCTGCTGGCCACTTCACTGAGAGCCACGGTGCCTCTGCCTTCATGGTTTTCCAGAGTGAGGGCAAGGAAAAGGAATTTTCTCTCTTTCAGGGATCAAAGTAAAGCATAGAAGATGCCAGAAGATAAATATTTGACTTTGAAACATGAAAAAAAAAAAGAAGTGGAAGAGGAGCACCATGGGAATCAATCTCTCGGGGTGTCCTGCAGTCTGGATGTACATTTGTATTGCAAAGACAGGAGCTGGGGATGTGGTGTGTAAAGATGTGGGTTTTACAAGAAAATAGAATCAGTTAGGAGACCTCTGGGAAATCACAGAATGTGTGTACACTTTATGGTTTGTATAAAATTAAATGCTTTTTTTTTTCCTTTCAAGATATTGATCCTTGTTCTTTTATTATTATTTATTATTATTACCATTCCTTTTCTTTCACTCTCCTTTGATTATCCATGTCCTGGTCTTTCTGGTCCCTTGTTTGAATTGGGCCTCTTTAGGTGAAACAGGCCAATAATTTTCATCTCTTCTCTCTCGTGCTCTGAATAATTATAGGTGTCCCAGGAAATCTGGCCTTCAGTAGAAATTTTGTGAAGGTTTTGAAAGATTTTATTAGAAAACACTTGGATCCTGCACAATTATCAGTTCTGAAAGGTGCTTTGCCCACCCCCTCCAGTGGAAGGGCTATTGATCATCTCACAAAGGCAAGGCAGGTACTCACAGAGAGAAGAGTTGAGGTTTGGTTGCCTTTTCAACATCAATGATAAAATTGCATCTAATGTTCACCTCATTCACCTTAACTCCAGTGGTCTGCACTAATTAAGGTGAAGCAAGCAGTGCTGGTTAATAAAGAACACTGTAATTCAGCTTGTGCTGGGCAGTGATTGTGACAAGAGGAAAAACTCAATAACTGATTTAAAAGATGGGCTTTGATTACCAGAAATATCCAGGGCTTTTGTCCCCTGATTGCAGAGCACACACTGCAAAACCCTGCCACCATCAGTGGCTCTGATGTGACACTCAAAATACCTTCTCTACCTTTCAAGTTGGGCTCCAACTTGTCGAGTCCTGCTTTAAAGTATTGTAGACGATCCTCACAATGCTGTCTTCTGTTTTGCAAAAACACTGCTCTGCTTGGCCATATGTGCCACCATCCTGCTCCCAGGTCCTGTATCCACAGCCATCACATCCCACACAGTGGCCTGCTCCTTTTGGAGCAGCCACTTTGTTCCCTCCAAGTTGCACACGGCTGTAGTTTACAGGAAATTTTGCTGCTAGGTCTATTTTGGATACCCATATGTCTGCCAGGTCTGCTTCTCTCTATCCAGGACAGTTCTTCCCCACTATCAGAACAGACTGTGCTGCTTCCTTCCCACCACAACCAGCCACCCCTGAGACGTGTCCTCTGTGCTGTGCCAGCAGGGCTGGGACACGAACCTGCTACGTCCACTGAGGTGGAAAAATACACCCACAAAATCATTTTCTAGAGCAGTGGCAAGAGCCAGTTTGGGTGAGGCGTGATGTATTGCCCTCATGGCTAATTCCCTCTCTGGAGCATTAGCCATGGAAATGTGTGATGGAGGGCAGCTTTTGCAAACTGCCTGATAATCAGGGTGGGATTTGGAAAAAAAAATGTATATATATATATAAACCCATGGGGTTTTCACTCCCTATCCCTGTCTGGAGCTGCACATTCCAGCTGTGTAGACAGGAGACAGAGCAATCAAGGATCATTCCTTCCCCCAAGCCTCTCAGGAGCACTAAGAAAGGTCTACATGTACTCAGCCAGGCCGAGTTTTCACACCCCATTAGCCCAGATGGGATGAACTTCGCTTCTCAACTCACTCTCTGCTGACAGAGCTGACCAATTCATTTTTCCCCAGCTGAACAGTTTTCTCTCACAGAAATGCAAATTCAGCAAAATATCATTTTTGTTGACATTTGTAATGGGAAATTATTGAAACACTTCATTTCCAGTTTAGCATTTGGCTGGTTCTGTCTCATCTGGCGTGAAGTAATCACAACCCAGCAGAGAAGCCCTTGCCTCTTAAATCATTCACCAAAGTTTCCCTTCAGGAAGCCTGTCCTGAGATTCCTGAGACTAAATAAGATGGAAGGTTGCCTTTTACCCAAAACTTTGAGAATGCTGCTTTCCATTTAACTTTAGAACTTCCCTTCTTGGAGTGAAACTATTGCTCCAGAAAGCTGCATTTCTAGGGAGAAAATGTGTCTTGCAGCAGCTGAATCACAGAAAGGATGGTTTGACTCAAGGCTTTTAAAGAATTAACAGTTGCCACAACAGGACTCCCTCTCATGCAGCCAAGGCAGTGCAGAGAGGAGCTGGTACAGGGAGTCCTGCGTGGTTCAGGCTTTTTATAGTGACAGATTTCTTTGCATAATGTATTTTGGGTGAAGTTTCAGGTTTATTTTGTACTTATCTGATGACAGAAAAGTGTATTAAAGAAAAAAAAAAAAAGGAAAAGAAAGGTTTCTTAATCGGCTTATTACAGCCTTCCATGTCTACTAAAGCACTTATATGGCAGTAAACCTGGAATCCTACAGGAGGTTGCTGTAAAGTGACAGATTCAGGTCAGAGCTGCTCATGAGCAGCCAGATTGATTTGTGATGCATAACGATGCCAGAAATGGCATTATTGTTTTACAGGAGAGCACAGAAAGTTAGAATATGGCAGGGCCATTAGAACAGCTGGGTGCCCTGGTCTGAAATTCCTTGCCTCTGGCCAATGCCTGATATTTCAAATAAACTGGGGCTATTCCACAACTAGTCACACAGTAGATGTGGTTTTGGTTCCTTAGCTCCCTTCACCCTGGCAACAAAGCCTAAATTTCCCAGTTAACTGTTGCTCCTTTAGGTACAGACTTTGAAAACCACAGATGTGGGATGGGTACAACCACAGCTGTCTGCAAGAGATCAATTTTTAGGTTTTTCTTCCTTTCCCTCTGTCACTGCCTAACTCTGTGACCATGGGCAACTCTTTCAACATCTACTTCTGCCCTCTTTGTTGTTTTAAACAAATCCTTTGTAGAGCATGAATTTGTCCTGTCTGTGTCATCTGGTTGGCATTTTTGTTATTTCTTGTTTTGAATTTGTTGGCCTTTATTTTTATTAGCTGGATCCTATAATAAATGTACAAGTAATGCTGACCTGAAGGAAATGCTTCTCACTCTATAAAGATATCAGAGAGGTATAAAAACATTTTGTGAATAGAGTTATACTGAAATGGTAAAAGCAATGGCTCCTGTCCAACATTTCCTGGGGCAGCAAAAAACCACCCTGAAAAACAGATGAAGGACTGCTCCACCTTTATGGGACTGACCCTTGAAAACCCACTGGGAACTTCAGATGGTGCCACATGCATCTTCCTCTTAATTAGTGCTCCTCTGAGAGACTTTGTGACACCAGATCTCCTTTTTCTTACATCTCAGTAAAATGCCAGCTCCTCTGGGGTCTTGGCATGCGACTGAGGTCCCTCAGTGCTGCATCAGAGATATTAATTCTCATTAGGAAATGATGCAATCAGTGCTCATTTGGACACGTGCTGTGCCCGTGGCTGGCTGCTGGGCGCAGGGTGATGGCTCATTTTGGGCTGGAAGGCTCTGTGCACCTTCCATCACAGCTGCCAGGCTCACCTCACCCAACCAGCTGTTGAGATGAACAAAGCAATTCAGGCTGGCAAATTGGGTTTTTGATCTTGGGACTCCCGGGCCTTTACAGCCCTGGGATCCGGGATTCTCCCTGTGCGTTACCAGTTATTGAGAACTCTGAATTCCAGCCAAAATAATATATGGGCATTATCTTAACTCTGAGGGGTTCCAACAGTCCCTTTGACTTTCATGCATCTGCCACACACATTCAGACCCTCAGTGTTGCAACTCATTGTGCTCAGCACCTTGCAGGACTGAGCCCTTCACTAATCCTCCTAAATCCAAGTCTATTGACTTTCAAAGCAACCCGCCAGGGTTTCTTATCTACATTTCCTGAACAAGCTGCTTGCTTAAGCTGAGCCTTTTTGCATTAGGCTTCAACCAGAGTTGATTTTGAGCAATGAACATGATTAGATTTTCATATCAAGAGGGAATGAAAGTCTGGAGATCGTTCACAAGTATCCTGGAGTGAGGCAGGAGTGATCTACCTTAACTGAGTAGCTTGTAAAAACACAAAAGGTCAGAATTACTGTCTAAATCCAAGTCAGGCAATATCCAGGTTTTTCTTTCTCATCCTGGAATGAATCTTAACAGAACCCTGAGTCTAAATGTCTTAGGGAAGTTTGAAAGCCAGATCTCAGCCCTTAGATGCCTGACATTTGTAGAATAGGATCCTGTCACCTCATGGCAGAATAGCATTCAGTCCCAAACTGCAGCACAACCCCACAAAGAGGGAGATGCTGAATGAGGTCAAGGAGCCTGCTCCAGAAAACAGGCTGAAATAAGAATTGCTTCATCACCAGGAAATTTTTGTTATGGGGATCTCTTTACCCCAAAATCAGGTGAAGACTATCTTTCAGGCTGGAGCTGAGCATCTGAGATGTCAGAAGTCTGAAGCAACAGCACTGAACATCTTCCTCAAGGTCAGTCACTGCCTGTGTGAGTGGAGCAGTCAGACACCAGGAACTGGCTGTGGAAATACAGCACACCTGGAATAACCATTCCCACAGCGACATCCTCCTCATCTTCTTAGAAAGGTCAGGATTAGGCCTGAGGCTCCAGAGTGACTCTGGTCACTGCAGAATGACTCTGGTCACTCCAGAATGACTCTGGTCACTCCAGAATGACTCTGGTCACAGTTCTGTGCAGGCTTTGCCATAGCAAGTCACTCTCTGTCCATTTTGGACTTCTTTTTCCCACCTTTAAAGTCAGAGCAGTCCTAAACTGACCATGTCTGTGTAAGTGGCAACCTTGTATTAATTCAGTGTATGCCCAGGAATAAACACAATGAGACTTGGATTGTCATGAGCCCTCAAAATGTAGATTAAGAGATAAATTAATAGATGTCTGTTAATAAAAGATCAGAGATATACACATATCAAAACTTAACAAAAACCTGCATCTAGAAACACAGAAGGTGTAATTGTGTTTCTGTCCTTCTGATGTCACAGTCAGTTATTGGCTCCCTCACTTGAATTCAGCAGCACCATAATCCAGGCATTCTTTCCTCTGTTCCTGGCAGCAGCTTTGAGGACTCCTGACCTTCAGCTCCCCTTGGCACACCCTGTCTGAGGAGATGTGTGAGCGTCTTGGAAAATCACCCCAGCTGAACTTCTCTTTCCTGTTCACACAAATCTATGTTCTAGACAACATGACTGGCAGTATTAAAACACAGGGCTAACTCAGATTTTTGAAAAGTAATACCTCTCCCACATTTGTCAGTCAAGAAATCTTGACTTTAAACTATTTTTTTTATCTAGAATTTCAGCCAAAATTATTCAGTTGGACATTTTCTACTGTGAGCTCTTGTGTAGTTAAAAATTAAGGTATCTCACAGAGATTTATCACTGGCAAAAACATCCCTAATAAACAAAATTAGTTGCTGTGCTTTTCCCATTTCATTTTGCTTTCTTTTGTTCAGTTTGATTTATTTGACTTCTTCAGCATTAAAATATTATTTTAAGCTCTACTTGCATGATGTGTGTTTTATATATATATATATAAATATCCAATGGGCTGGCTTTGTTCATCACTGAGCCAAAACTGAAACGAGGAGGTGATGAGAGACAAGATGGGCTGGGGGAGTGAAAGGAGTCCTCCCTGAGCACTGAGGTCAGTATTCCAATTTCTTTTGTGCCTGCCTGTATCTGTTCAGGGTTACCTCACCAGATCTCACTCCTCCACAGATTCTGCTGCCGTGGTGATTTTTTCCAGCTATACCTTTTGTAGTTCTCCTGGAGAGGAATCCATGGCCTGTTTTGTAAGGGCTCTACACAAGGTCAAATCTCCTTCTTGGCTTACAAGCAAGTTCTGGAGGTGGACAGGAGCCACCTGGAGATTGCCCTGCTCTACAGATAAACACTCAGGGTGGGGACACAAAGATGGGTAACAGTACCTGGGGCTGTTCCTGGAGATGTCTTTAATATCCAAGGGGCAGAGTCTTGGATATTTTGCCTTTTTTTCTTGTTACACTGAAGGAAGATGTGGTTGAAGAATGCATTTGTACCAAGCACCCATCTTGTTCCAGTTAAAAATTCAGGAGGAAGGACTGAAGTGTCCAACAAGGCTTTTATATAGTATTTTAGTTCTCACTGATTTCCATATTTATTTAATTCACATATAATATATATAATAATAATAATAATAATTCTGGTGACATTAGAAGAAGATTTAGATTAAGGCAAAGAAATTGTGAGGGTGAGATAATGGATATGTGCATTCTTGGACAAGAAGTCTATAATCTGACTGGCTCCAACAGGGCTAATCTGTGATTTCAAATTTTCCAAGGTAGAACGAACATGGAAGTGTCTCCCTCATGACCTCCTTATGCCTTGTCTCCTGTGTGTCCCTTCAGCCTCTCCCCAAAACACACACCACAGGCCATGCTCCTGTGTCTCTGCTCTCAGACTTGCAGCACCTCCTCCTTGTGCCATTTCTGCCGTTCAGTGAGGGTAAATTCCTCCAGGAAAGTGCTTTAGGAGGCAGAGCACAGAGCTGGGATTGGCACCCCGCGTGTCTCCTGGGACTGAGCAGCCAGGCTGGGGATCTTGCTACACCCCTGTGCAGGAGGCACCATCTGCCAAATGTCCTCCTGAGCCATCTTTTAGCAAGTGGGCTAAAGAGCTAAAAAGAACATCCCATCCATGGCAGCTGAAGTCCATCACAGCTTGCTTACAGGATTCTGGCTCTGAAGGGAGGCTGGGCAAGTGGCCAAGAAGCCTTTCATACTTGCCCATGTTTCTCTTTGGGGAAAAGGATTCCTGGTTTAGCATGGCCTGAGATGGCTTTAGGGAGCAGGATGGCTTTAGGGAGCATTGGAATTCCCTCATCCCAGGTGCAGCCCACCCAAGAAGATGCAAACTCCATTAATTGGATTTGCCAGGGCCTGGGGGCTGCTCTTGACTCCTTCGAGGTCACTGGCATAAGCCTTGTCAGCTCAAAAAGCAGCAGATCTCTTGTGTTCTTCTGGGAAGCCTTCCTGGGAAGGGAAGGGGCAAGAAAAAGGGGAATTATCCCCATCCTTTATCTATTTCTCTGTTTGTTGCCCCTCCCCTTTCTTGCTCACCTACTCCTCATCCCTTCAAGAGGACATTTCTGCTCTAGAACGTGGTTGTTCTTGGAGCTGGGCAGGGGTCACTGGGCCTGACTGGGGGGCTCTCTGGGGCTGTGCCCTTTGCCTCTGAGGAGGCCAAAGCTGCTGAGGTCCGGATTCTTCCTGACGATTCCATGTGATAGCTAATTAATGGCCTCCCTACGTTTCCATGGCAACTCTGTGCTGTGCTCTTAGCCCTGATCCAAATGGACATTCTGCACACTCCTGAAGCCATGGCATCAGCATGTTAATAAGACTTGCTGACGTCTTTTGCTTTCTGCCACACCGGCTGGTGAGTCTAAATTTGAATAACTTTAAAAGAGCAGGTTTCTTAGGAAGCTCCCAATGAATTTCTGTCACATGACTGGAGGAAAATGGTCCCAGAAGTCTTCTGCATCTGAAGGGAAGCAGGATTCTGCATTATCTGCTGCTTTTTCTATGCTTTGGCTTTGGGACACCTGGCACTGGCTTTTCTTTTTTTTTTTTTTTTTTTCCTCTGGGTTATTTGGAAGCTCCAGCTTTCATGTAGTCCCTAATTTAATGACAGCAAGGGACAAGTATCTGTCCTGAGCTGGTAGGAGAATCTCTCTATTAGCTGAGCTGGACAGTCTGATGGATTTCTCCCTAATTCCTTCTCGTGCCAAGGAAGGAAGATGAGTTTTGTTCTCATACAGTCAGAGAATGGTTACTCTGACTTGAGAGTGTGAACATCCTTTTATCATTAAACTCTACAGCAATGCCCACTGATCATGCAGGTTAGTGGGTCGAGTTTTGTGGTGAAGGGGTTCTCTGGGTCCCACCCAATTCTGCTCTGTTAATTACTCTCCATTCCAGTCATTGTCTTGTCAAACACATTTTTATGGCCATCATTTCCTCAGGAGCCCATTAACCCCACTGTGGCACTGGCATGGCCTCTCTGGGGGTCTGAACTGCTTTCTCTTGCTGAGACACATGTCAGATGCCTCCATATCTCCCATTGCCTGCAGAACAAATTCCCTAAACAAAACCTGGGGGATGTTTCTGGACCTGGCTGTCACAGACTGCCCCTTACCTGGGGAGGGGCTTTTGGGATGAGCAGTGGAAGCAGAGCATGTGCCCTGTTTCATTTATTTCCTAGCATCAAAAGCAATCATCCACATTTGATTGGCTTGTTTGGGGTTTTTCCCATTTTCTCAGTGAGCCCAAAATGGTGGTTGAGCTGCCAAATAACTTCATCTTCCCTACCTTAAAGGACATGGGAGTTTATTCTTGACATTTTTGCTGCATTCCTTCGCAAAATTTTATGTAGCCATGTTGGAGCGTGGCTCCACTTTGTGGTGTTGAAGTGCCATCATATCCAGGTGCACCATCAGGTACTCCCAAGGTGAGTTCCATATGCTGACAGCATGTCTATGCCAAAACTCCTTCCCTCTCCCTGCACTGTTTCCCCTCTCCCAGCCACAATGGGAATGTTACCTCATGTGCCTCTCTCAGCTCCATGCCATCCACTTGGCTCTGGATGGGCCAGCCAGGATTTAATGTTGTTTTGGTACCCTAAACTTTGCTTAAGCTTTATGGATTTGCCCCCATTGCTGAAGGCAGTAAATGCTGGGGGCTGCTCCTCCCAAGGCATCATTAAAGATACATGAGGGCAATTGATTTGATCCCTACCAGTGCCACAAACACCAGCTGAGATTTAGGTAATGTCCTGCTAGTTACCCGTGAGATCTGAGATTTAATTGCAGCTTCTTTGGCTTCTACTCACTAGACCTGGATTCTTTTCTCAAAGGAAAGAATTTATCGAATTAATTTCACTCCGTGTTGGCACGGTCACTATTCCCAGCCATGAGCAAATCCCATCATTGCATGCAGGCTGCAGCTCAGGCTGCTCAGGAGCAGCAGTCAGTATTTTTAGAGCTATAACCACAGTTCTTTCAAGTGTCAGCTCTTTGGGTCATACATGTAATTTAAACAGTACATTTCTATTCCCTGCTTAGATGGATGTAACTGTCAGGAACATTATTTCTACTGATAATTACAAATTTGACACTCATTTCCCATGAATACTCTCTACTATTTGCTTAAAACTCACCTCCATGCATACGATTGCTGCCAAATGTTCTCTTATCAGAAAGCTGAGGCAGAAATGTCACATCTATAAAGAACATTCTTGGAATGGTGAGGTCTAATATGATTTTCTGCTACACAAAGCAAAGACCAAGCAAATGAAAAACAAACACTGGGAAAAATGGGCAACTTGAGGCCTCCTGTGTGGACTGACCAGGGGGGAGAGAGATCTTGATAAAAGGTAGGGGAAAAAAGCTACTACTAAAGGAAATGTCCCTAAAAACATTCTTGCTGTTTAATTCACCCAGCTCTTCTTCTGATACCCATTCTTGGATAGACAGACTTTGGTGACTAATCCCCCTTTTTTGGGTTTTACCAATTACCCAAATTGCTTCTCCTGTGCCCTCAATCGGTAGCTCAGCAGGAGAGTTCAGTGAATGTATGTTTTCCTGAAGGTACCCAGTTCCTTCTCAGGAAATTTGGATGAGAACAACCTAAATAATGTGAATTAAACCTGAAACAAGCCTTAATTGCCCAAGCCCCTGGTGTCACATGACCAACACCACAACACATTCAGGTCTTTCCAGAACTGATGTTACTCTCAGAATCTCAGCCAAAGTCTCCAAACAAAGTCAAAATTCCTACAAGACTATTTTGAACTCAGTTGAATCAACATGTTAGATCTTGAGCCAAACCTCAGTCTTGGTCTTTGGATCAAGACTGTGCCCCTTGCTGGAAGCCATCAGAATCAGATTTATTTCTCCCTTTCTGAAGGGCAGGAATTCCAGTCTCTCACTAGCGCTTCTCAATCAATTTCAACTAAAAAAGCCAGTGAAATTAAGAGAAACACCTCGCTACTCACCTCCCACAGTGTTCAGACTTCATCACCCAGCTCAGATGATCCTTCATTCACACACTCCATTCAACATCCTACTTCTTGTTTAAATCCAAACACATGTCCCCACACATTCCAAAAAATTTTACCCACCTTTTGGTTATTTTAGTTTTTTTTTTTTTTGATAACTCAATTCTTTTTAATTTGGCTTTACCCTTGCAAACTCATGATAGGTTTGTTTGTTGTTCTCTTCCCTCCTACCCTTCCCTTTTACTAATTTTGCATATATTTTAATAAAATGTTCTCATATATTTGCTGTATTTTTTTTTTTTGTGGACAAAGTGTAAGTGAGACAAGGATATTATTCACAGCCACAGAAACATAAGAAAGTAAAAAGGATTTTTTCCTTTCCTAGTGAACAAAAATGACCTATGTACCCTTCAGTGTCTCCAGGTTTCCTTGGAAATGTATTCCCTTGTATTGTGCTTTAGTTTTTGTGGTGATGAGGGTTACCCAGTGCTACTGGAAAACCCAGCACCTGAGGCAGAAAGACAAACTCAGCTTTGCCTTTATGATTTTGGCTTTCTCTGCTTTAGGGACTGTGTAGAAGGGCCTGAAAGATGAGTGAGTGAAGATTTACAGGTGCTGCTCCTCCTCTGGCACCACTGAAGGCAGCACCAGCCCAGTGCAGGGCACCAACTGCAGGTCAAGCTAAACAACCCAACACATCCCATTTTCCAGCATCTGCTGAGCCTCTGCCTCTGGTGAAACGTCCAAGATGGAAATCCCAAAGTGAGGACACCTGAGCCCTGCACCCACCCTCCACCTCTTCTGCGTGGTCTCACCAAGGAGGCATCAGTTTTACTCCCCAAGGGCTGCCATCCCCACCTGTCCTCCAGCAAAGCTCAGCACAGGCTGTGGGAATAACTCAACATAAAGCTGTCATAAATCTCAACAGAAGAAATATCTTTTATCTTTAACCATTTACTCCCACTATAGGAATAATGGTAGCTCTTTTACATTTACATATAACTCTTGTTTGTTTGTTTGCTTTGATTTTTTTTTTTTTTGTATGTCTCTTTGTCTTGGCACCTGCATAGCAGAAAACTTGACAGTTCAGTACAGAAGTTTGCCCCTCTCTCTGCTCCTCCCTTGATTTCCTCTGCTGCCCCTGAGGACTTGCAAGCAACACCCCCAAGGTCAAGAGAGAGTACGGTGTTACCCTTTTATGACGGATTATAGAAATAACAAACATGCCTGACAGTCTTATACAGTTGCTAGAACGGGTTTAGTTTTCAACAAATGAAGAATTTCCTCTTTTTTTTTCTCTTTTGTATATTAATTACATTTTACAAATCTTATTTTTCCCCTTTTCTTTCCTTTCCCCCCACTTTTACTTCTTCCTTTTTACTTTTTTTTCCTCTTTTTA
>VXAX01005480.1:434428-477444 GCA_013399835.1 Leptocoma aspasia
TTTTTTTTGTTTGGTTTTTTGTTTGTTTATTTTTTTTTTTTTTTATACAGCAAAAGGATCAATCACCAAAGTGTCCATTGCTAAGTCCGGGGTTAGCAGAGTTTGGCTGTCATCTGGTCGGACTGTTTGAGGATCTCGGTGTTGTACAGGTCCAGCGCGTGGTTCAC
Source organism: Leptocoma aspasia (assembly GCA_013399835.1). Lineage (NCBI taxonomy): Eukaryota > Metazoa > Chordata > Aves > Passeriformes > Nectariniidae > Leptocoma > Leptocoma aspasia. The sequence continues at coordinate 434,596 of VXAX01005480.1, forward strand.
ACGGATGATCTCGCTGTTGGTGAGCTTCAGGCGGTGCTTCAGCATACAAGAGAACAGATCCAGCTGGGGCTTCCCCGGGGCCACCGGAGGCGCCAGGCGGTTGATTCGGTCCCGAATATCCAGCAGCAAGAGCATGACGGAGGAGGAGGAGTAGAACTGCCCGCCCTGCGTGTAGGACTGGTTGACCTGCTGCACCGCGCTGCGCAGGAGGTCAGCGTTGAAGCGCAGGCTGTAGCCGTAGACCTGCACGTCTGAGATCTTGATGTAGAACTGGCGCTTGCTGGGGTCGGAAAGGTCCACGGGCCCTTGGCCAGTCTCGTTGCGCAGGAGGGAGGGCAGCCGAGTCCGGCTGCGTAGGTAGATGTGGACGGTCTCAAAAAAGGTTTTCCACCGGTTGCCCAGCAGCAGGGTCCAGTTGTAGCACTGGCTGTTTTGGAGGCGGATTTTCTCCCAGCGCGGGTAGCCGTACTCCCCGAAAGGCATGTTCCAGCCCTCCGAGTGGCTCCCGCTGAACGGGTTGACGTAGACAAAGAACATGGGGTCTAGGCTGCTGTTGCGCATCTGGCAGATGCGCATGGAGATCCCGATCACCATGTGGATGAAGTCCATCCGGTTCTTGTTGCTCTTCAAGGTGAGGGACATGCGCTTGCGCCACCGCGGGTCGAAGAAGGTGTCCAGGCGGATCTCGTTGCTGATGAAAGTGGTGTGCACGTACAGGCGGGAGTCCATCTTCTGCAGCAGGTACTTCAGCTCCAGGTCCTGGAAGTCCAAGTCCGTCTCAAAGCTGATGAACTGCTCGCTCCGCTCCGAGTCCACGTTCTGGGGCTCGCAGCGGCCTCGGTAAAGCTTATAGCCCTTGTTGCACGAGCCACAGAGGGAGATGTTGGCAAGGCTGCACATGGCACAGCTGTTGTTGCCCCCAATGATGCAGGGGATGGGGCGCTGGCACAAACTGGTGCCACCGTGGCAAACGCAGCTCCGTTGGCTTTCCAGAAAGGTCCCCCAGAACCCGTTCTCGTTGCAGTAGAGCAGGGACTGGACTCGAGTAAGCCATTCCTGTATCGTCCTGCAGATGGGGAGAAGGAAGAATTAGCACTGTAAGGCCTCACAGGGACTCGGTGTTGGCATCTTGCTGGAGCTACATTGTTTTCAGGGATAGGTCTGAGGCAGAGCTCTCAGAACATCGATGCCCTGCCGTGGCATCTGGGAGCTATTCCAGTCTATTTCTAGACTGAATCTTTCATATGCTGTTTACTCCTTTGGTGATGAGCAAAAGCCTTCTAAGAAATTGCTACCAGTTAGAAATGCTCATCTGAGCTCTCTCTCTTCACTCTGCACTAGGGGCCAAGACAGGCACCGTGTCCTGCCAAGGATCCCAGCAGTGACACAGTGACATGGGAATGGAGCTGATAAAGCCATGCCAGAGGCTGTGGGGCTATCAGACATCACAAGGGCACCAAAATTCCCAGGCTAGCAGGAGAAAACTGCTCTTCAGGTCATTGGCAATTGGCCCCACCCTCTAAAAAACAGACCCATAACAGGACAAGGCAAAGCAAGCAGCAACCTCTGCTTATGGTGCAGAGCTCAGAACAGTAGAAAAGAGGGTGGAACCCACGATGCACAGAGACAAAGCTGCTAAAACTATTCCTCCTTAAAAAAAAAAAACAAAAGACTTCTGCTAATTAACCACCTCTTGGAGTCTCTCCCTTAAAATCAGCCCCACTCACCCACCTCTGAGCCCCACCACTCCCACAGCTGCTGGATCAGCACCTTCAACCCCACATCCTGCAGCCCTGGAATGACTCCTAGAAAATAACACTGCAACCCACATCCACTTTTTGCTCAATCCACTTGCCATGTTGTCTCGTTTCCCCCTTTCCCCCCTTCCCACTGCCCCAGGAAAGCTGGGTACAGCGACTCCTTTCTCAGCAGCCCTCAGCAGAACCCTCTGTGCAGCCGCTGCTCCCTCCCCTCCAGCTCCCCCCTGGCTAATGAATACTTCATTGTCTCCTCTGGGCAAAAACTTCTTGGTAGTGCTGCAGTGAGAGGACTGGCTAATGACAAATTAGGATTCAGCCCCTGTAGAACGGGAGGAGTGATTATGGACAGAGGCTCTCAGAGCTGGATTAGTGAAATTCATGGCACCTGCATCGCCTGACCTCCGAATAATCATTAAGCTGTAGGCTGTATCAAAGAAGGCATTAAATGATACAGCAGCAAAGAACGGCAAGATGATTAGGGGGAGGGAGTGAGTGGAGGGATGAGAGTGTAAAACAGAGGAAAGCACTGGAAGGAAAGAAATAATCAAGGAGCAGAAGCAGAAAGGTTGGGAAAGAAAGAGAGGAAAATGTGCAGGTAAAAGGAAAAATGAGAGAGAAACACAGTGGGCAGGAGTAATGGGTGGAGAAAGGGAAAAACTGCAACAGCAACCACTGAAAGAGAACAGGCAGGAACGAAAAGCAGGAAGAAAAGGAGTAAAAGAAGAGAAAAACAGGCAGGGTGACAAAAAAAGGAAGGGCATTACAAGAAAAATTCTGAAGCGTTGGATGTGGGAACAGACAATTTTCACATTCTTCCTGTGGTACAGGGCTGCCAGGGTCTTTTTCCCCTATTCCCAGCTAAGAGGAGCTCTTCTGCTGGTGGAAAGGACAGGGCTGGCTGGGGAGCTTGGGAGCAAGTGACCTCCATAAATATCTGCTGTAGAGGGAGACAGTGACAGCCCTGGTCCCTCAAAAAGTGCACAGGGCTCCTCTTAATTCCTGGGACAGCTCTGCCTCAGAGGGGAGGGAACAGCACAGCTCAGTGGGGCTGCAAAACACAGCACAAGCTGACAGCAACAAGCATTTCCAAACCATCCCAGGGGGCTGAGGCTGCCTTCTGCTCACAGGTGAATTTTTGCTCACTTTTCAGCAATACAAATAAGTTTTCACCCATCTGAAGCTTTGTGCTTCCTGTTTGGAAAGCCAGTCAAATACACCTGGATTTGTGCAGTGCTGGATTGATGTTTTACACAGGTTTTAGGTGTTGATAATGCCCCTGAGTTTCTGGGCCAAGGACTGCCAGGCCATAGCAGGGGACACAGTATACATTAGAGTCGGGTGACCACATTCTGTCCACTTTGGGTGTGTTCTGTCTTAGGAAAAAATCACTGGATTGTCCTGTCCTTGTTTATGCTAACAGCTAGCAGAACAAAATGGGAAAGAAACCTCAGCTGATATTTTGCAATGGACACCAGTAAATTTCCTGTTCCCCAGATGAACTTTGTGGAGGACGGACGGGAGGTTGTTTTTTGTTGTGTCTGTGTGTGTATTAGCTTTCAGCAAAGACACAAGTAGGACTAAAAAAAAACAAGAAGAAGACGAAACAAGAGACTACCCACCATCTGCTGATGGCAGCAACAAAGGATGTAATTAAATAAAAATGCAGAATCCAGGGCAGAGCTGGACATTGACTACAAACACAACATGGGAAGTGTGAGAGAGTGAGAGAGAAGTAAAGTGGTATAAATTAGCCCATTTTTTCTTACAACTGGGACAGGGTAAGAATATACACAGGACCAGCCAAAGCCCTTCAGCTGACAGGAGGTAACTTCTTAACATTGTACCTAAGAGGTGTCAGAGCAGGAGGATGCTGGAAAGATCCACTGTTTAACAGCTGAAAACCAGTACCAGAGTAGCCACTGGTTTTCATTTAAAATATTCCCAGATAAGTGGTGGGAATCCCTACCCCTGGAGGTGTCCAAGGAATGTCTGGGTGTGGCACTCACTGCTCTGGTTGGGGTGACAAGATGGGGATCAAGCCCAGGTTGGACTCACTGGTCTTGGAGGTCTTTTCCAAACTCAGCGATTCCACGATTCTAAAGTGAAAATAAATATGAGCAGGCCAAGCTCTGAGTGAGAATTACTTTGCAGTGTTTTCTGGCTGTTGTTCACTGGACATGAGGTTCCCTGGCAATGTTGGGAGCAGGGAGCCATGCAGATTTTTGGTTTTTATTTACAAGGAAAAAAGGCAGGCACTTTAAAAATTTCCTTTGCAAACTCACCTTTCACTTTCCAACCAGTGCTAGCTGCTCTGGGAGAACTTTTGGGTTTTCTGTACAGAACAGCGAAGTAAAAAATGCTATTTTTTTTTTCTCAGCAGCTGTGAAATGTATTTTGGCTGCAGGCCAGAACATGTATAACCCCTCTCTCCATTGGATGTTATTTCTATTTTACATCCAGTGCTTTAAAATAAAACTACAGGTGCTCATTCGACATCGAAGTTTATTAACTGAGGAGTAGTCTCCTTTTTAAACCAACAGACTTGCCTCTCTTTTAGACCTGTAAGCTTTCCTGGGTTTTGACAAAAGAAGTACTGACCAAATATATTGCTATCTATATATCTATTTATATATCTATATATCTATATTTTATCTATATTTCTATAGGTAGAAGATAGATAGATAGATAGATATAGATATTTCTGTCTCTTTAGCCATTGCAAAGGGTCATGGAGAATCAGCCTAATTGCCAGAATTCCTACTCTCCCTTTCTTATCTTCCTTTTGGCAACACCACCTCTTCCTTTCCCTGAGGACAATCAACAGCAATCTCATTTCTTTTTTTTACATTGCCTTTGAATGTATAATGCAGGCTTACAATTATGTCTATTAAAGAGAGAGAGGCTTGCTCTTAATAGAACCATGCCATCATTTCAAAGCCACTGGCATGCTTGATAAGCCTCTGTCATTCTGTACAGCAACAATTAGAAAATGAGAGTATATCCCAGCACTGTGAGGAGAAAGATGGGTTGCACATCTTCCACTACAGAGCTCCTACCACTCAACTCCCCTGCCTAGCTGCAGATGCAGAATGACAAACAAGAAAAGAAACTGTAATATGCCTGCTGATGTTGACTTAAACAAATCAAGCACATCAGTCAGTTAAAAACCCATCTGCCATCATCCATTCCACCCTCCTTCCCCCAGATTTCATTGTAGTAGTTGGAGGCTCCCTTTCTGCTTGGCTGGGTTTTTAAAATAGATGATAAATGCTGAAGACATATTTGCCTGAATGTTTTGGGGCAACATGGTTGGATGGAGATTTCCTCACTCCTGCTTCACTTTGTCGTTGTTGCTGTTGTTGTTGTTGTTGTTGTTGCTGTAGCACAACAAAAATTCCACCCTGGACATGCCTGTGGCTCCTCCAGCACTCAGCCTGGTCAGAACAGCTCAGCCAGTTGGCCGGGATGGGCCAGATTTAGGAAGCTCTCCAAAGACTTTATTTCATAATCTCTTACATTTAATAGATATTTCTCCTCATCCCTAGTAAGTCTATCTAATTTTTGTCTAGGAACATGATTTCTTAGTAATTAAAGAGGTGTTAAGCCCTGGAAGAGTTTTCTGAGCTGCACAGTGATAAAATGAAAAGTCAGTGTGTTCAGCAGTAAGGGAGCTGGATGAGAGCTGTAGACAGCAGTCAATCTGTCAGTTTTGTCTTGAAACAGAATATTTAGGTAACGAAGGCAGTGGACAAACAGTTTCTCTTCAAATATTAACTTGGCCTGACCCTTCCAAGAGAAGCATGGAAGAAAAGGCCCTCAGACTCAATTTTTTTTTTCCCCTCAAGATTTTCCGTATTGCTTCAGTCCAGACAACGTAGAAAGACACAGCAAGAAATGTTCATTAAAATCCAGAAATGCAAGTCTCCAAAAATGACTTGAAGCAAACTCAGCTACAAGTTAGGGCTGAAAGGAGCCAGCAGGAGGGGATTATTAGATATCAATAATTGCTGTAGCAGTAATGGGAAGTCTGCTCTCTCCACCTGTAATAACCTTGCAAGGCTTCTGCTCAGTGAGGTTTTACAGGTTCACACTCCATCTCACTGTAAAAATGTGATATATTCCAAGTGAAACTAAAGCTTCTCCTTTCACTCTGGAGATATTGAGGAGCACAATCCAAAAATGGACTGAAGCACCTTGTGCTCCACATGTCTCTTAACAGCAAGTGGAAGCTGAAATCTCGGCTGTGGATCTTGAGGGAAAACCACAAAAAAGCAGCTTAGTCTGCAGAACGCACTAAACATATTCTTGCAGAACTTAAAGAATAAATGATGCCCTTCCCCTGGTTAGGTAAAACCACACAGAAGGGATATGAGTGTAGTCAGGAACTGACAAAAGTTACCTACACCTCCAGGAATTTCAAACCGCTCCCAGATTTTACCGTTTCCCCCAAACGCCCATGCCAACACACCCTACATCCAAACACAGCCTGCTGGGATTAGGCCCAAGCTCAGCTCCACCAGCCCCCCAGCCCAGCTCCCCCATGCCTGAGGAAGGATGGAGGTACCTTTCCCTAGGCAGCTGGTGGTTAGGATTGTGCCGACACCGGACACTGAGGCCAAAGAGTTTGCGGGCAGTGCGCTGGATCTTCTGGCGCTGGGCTTCCAGCGAGCTCTGCAGCAGCTTGTAGCGGTTCTGCAGGTCCCAGTCGTTCCCCCAGTGCTGGTGGATGCTCCCAATGGTCAGGAAGTGGTTGCTAGGTAGCCTTTTCATGAAGGATTTAAACTCATCTGGAACACACACAAGAAATGGGGAGAAATGCGGAGGTTTCCGAGCTGTAACGGAGTTACGAAGCTTTTCTTTACTGGGGGGAGAAAGGGCAGCGATGGATGAGGCCATCAGCTCTGCCAGGGGAAGGTGATGTCCATTAACCTGCTGTTCTCTCACTCTGCCCCAGGAAGCCACTAATTCCATGGCTGTTGCTGCTCCCATATAGGGAAAAAAACACCTATAGTGAATATCAAGGTGAAACAACACAGTTAAAATGTACAGGGTGGAGAAAAAAAAAAAAAAACAACCAGAAATTCCCTGGAACATGAGGTTATAGCCTAAGAGTTATAAACAAAAAAGCTGGGAGTTGTGATCATTTTCAGTTAAAGAGTTCTCATTTACATTGTTTTTCAGCTGCTCCTGAAATGCTGTTTGTTGTCAAATGCAAAACATTTTGCTGTGTAATTAAAAAAAAGGGGGAAAAACAAAGCTTTAAAAATTCCCCAGAGGAAAGGTTTGGATGCTGTTAAAATGTCCTGCTTTCGCATTTTTTAAAAAAAGCATTCTGATTTTTACCTCTCATTTAATTCCATTTGAAGTTAAATGAGTTGCATTTTGTAATGAGGAAAATAAAATAAAATGGTTTGCAGGGCTCAGGTGAGAATAAAAGGTGTCAATTTTAGCCAAAGGGAAAAAATCCAATTGATTGAAAAATACATTGTATAGTGTTGCTGTTTGTTGTTTTTGTTGTCTTTTGATCACTTTATTTCCATTTTATTTTGTTTGATAATGAAAAAAACCCCACCGTTATGCAGGGTTTGTTTGAGAGGTATTTTTTCATCACAATTAGAAATTCTGATACTGTTTCTGTTTATGGTCACCCCCCTCCTTCCTACCTGAGAAGGGTGATTTGTTCAGACTCTGATTACCAGGCTGGGATATCCTCAGATGGGAAAGAAACACATGGTTCCAACTTTCTCAGGGGAAAATAACTCAATTTTGGTGCTAGAAAACCATATTTGACACAGTGAGACCTTGAGCAATGCAATGAGTGGGACAATAAGAACTCCATAGAATGCAATAACGACAAGAGCAATGTTTTGTACCAGGAGAGAAAAACCCCACGTTGTCAGCACAGGCTTGGGCAGAACCAGCTGAGGAAGGTCCTGGGGCTGAGGTAGGGTCAGCATCCTGTTCTCACTGGAAAAAAAACTTCATACTGGGCTGAACCCAGGTTGGGGAAGTTGATATTCACCTTTTCTTGGCGCTGCTACACCTGAAAGGGATGAACAGAGACTGGGAGGGCAGAGCTGGGGGACACCGAGGTGCTGCAGGGCCTGAGCACAAGTTGTGCAAAGTCAGGCGTGGGGAGCTGCGCTGGTTTCATTTGGTAAAGAGGAGGCCAAGGGACATTTAATTTCAGCAGCAACTGCTCAAAAGGTACTCACGGGTATGAATAAAACTCCTCTTTCCTGAGACAGTTGCTATAACAAGGAGCAATACACAGTTTGCAGCTTGAGCGATTAAAATGATTTACTGAAAAACTTCGTCACTTGGAGGTAATGCTGTGCTGGAACATGATCAGAGATGTATAAAAATCTCTCATTTTAGACTCTGCTAGACAAAACCAAGGCTGACCTGACCTAGTGCTGGCTGTGGTCCTGCTTCTAGAGGGAGGCTGGACTGGGACCCTGCCATAAACTTCCCAAAACAAGCCAACAACAAGTACAGCCATCTTTTCCTCTACTTTATCTACATTGTTTCTGATCCTTTCCCAATCTTTTTTTTTTTTTTCCTAATTCCTTCATCCTATTTTCAGAAGGAAAAGGAGAGCTTGTAAAGTCTGACATCTTTTCAAATAAAAAGAAATAATCCATAGAATTAGTGGAGAAAATCAGACCAAATAATTTAGATCCTATAGTACAAAGTTAAAGATATTTGCATAACAGATTTCCTATTATTCATCAACTTGCAGTTCATGCTTAACTGCCTAACAAAGGATATCTGTACATTAGTCAGTCTCACCCTGACATGGATGGTAAATGGATGTTCACATCCTACTCATCACATGGTGTAACCGAGCTCTTCAGAAAAATAATCATCATCACTGCACTACCAACATCCGTGGGACATCTGCTTGTCTCCTTTCTCCCCCAAAGATAAGCAAGAGATTTTATTTTTTAGCCATCTCTCAGGTTTTCACTCTGGTTTTAAGGCTGCTGCCAGTGCCCTTCTCCTCCCCAGACCCAACTTTGTGCTTTTCCGTGGGCCTCTGAAACCACCATCAGGTATAATTGCTTCTGTTGACCATGCTGATTACTCTGGGTACCTTTCAGCAGTAAAAGCCTTGCATTTGCTTCCCGCCCCTTATAAATCAATTTCCTCAAAAGCCTTTTTGTGCAGGAGCCCAGGCTCTTTTCCCTCTGATGATGAATGTGCTACATTTTTCATCGAGACGGGCAAGGCAGGAATTTCGGTGCAGTGTGCACATTTTGCTACCGCAGTGCAACGCTGGGGGAAAAACAAATGAGCAGCAAATCTGGCAAAATAAAAGCTAGATGGGGTTATTCAAAATTAGGGTGATGAAGGAAAAAAAAAAGTACTTTAAAACCAACATAGTTTTTTCATTATATATATTTATTTATAACTCAGCCAAACCAGTGGTATGGATGGGGATAGTCCTTGTTTCTGGGAATAGTTCATACTTAACCCTGAGAATTTCCAATTAATTAACCAGTCTGTTTGCATTTGTTGTTATTTTATTCCTCTGCACAGCAAACCTTGCTGATGGCTGGAACTACACCTCCCATGATGCAGCTTGGCCCCTCTTTCTGCTGAGTCACCCCATCCCTAAGGCAGTGCCATGGCAATGACTCAGCATCACAAGTGTCACCACATGGAATTGACAGGTCAGACATCTCTTTCACAGACGAAATTTTCGTTTTGCCAGTGTTAAAAAGAAAAAAAAATCCCATTTACATCAGAAAGCAATAGTCTTGAATAAACAAATAAATTATCAAATAAAACTCCACCAAATGACTTAATTAAAAGTCAGGGTTTTTTTAATCCACAACCACTGAATTTTTTGAGCAGCAATTCTAAAATGCCAAGAATAAGGCAGTGTTATTTTTCTCAATTTACCCACAAGCAGTGAAGCACAGGGCTAAAAGAACTCCTGAGCTGATTCAAAGCAGCTTCAGTTCACTGCAGCCTCCTTGACTTTGAAGGTACTATTCCAAATCTCAGCAACTCTTTATTCACCCTGCACGATTTTTTCAAATTAACAGAGGATCCAACACAGACCAGAAGCAGAATACAAATGTTTTGGGCTTTCAGTAGCTTCCTGTGCAAAATGGTATTTGCTTTCAGAGCACTCCTGTGCCTTTCAGTCCACTTTATTGGAAAAGCCTTCAGATGTCATCAGAGATTTCTCCTCTGCTGTTCATAATGAAGAAAATCCTCTAGTTATTGGGAATATTTATTAAAACAAAGAAGCAAAACACTAATACTGCAGTCTTTTGTGATAGCAACTTCCATCTCAAAGGATAAGTTCACGCATGATGCATCAAAGTGATGAATCAGATGGAGCAGCTTTAGACATAAAGATAATCACTCCATCTAGCCCTGAAAAGCCTCCAGCCCTGGGTGGAATATGGCAGAAATTGCACTGCAATATGTCACTTTAACACGGCAAATGAAAAACACCTTCCCCCATTCAAATCTCAAGGGGAGGGAGCCTGAATATAATTATCTACCCCGGCCTGTGCTTGGATCGAGTGCAGCAAGGACAGAATGTGGGACTGGAACTCCCCTCTCCACAGGGCTCCCACCTTCTCAGTGCCTGGGTTGCATGCCCTGGGAAGGGAAGGGGTTTGATGAGACCAACCTGTGGCTCTTGAGCACCTTATGTGAAGATGCTGTGCCAGAACTAACAACTGGTAACACATAACCAGTGGCACAGCTGTGCTGGCAGGCACTGCCAGTAATCCTTGTAAACTTGTGTAGCACTGAGCTGGCAAGAGCTCCTGAAATCCACATTTCTGGTTTGCCCTGGTGTTACCCACCCCATCCATGAACCCATAGAAACTCCCAGAAAACATCTGACCTCGTTAGCTGGTGACTAGCTGCTCCTGGAACTGCCCAGCCCTGTGGCTCCCCAGGGTACCTGGTGGGATCTGGTCAAGATGGTCATTAGCCTTGGGCCATTAACTCCCACTCTGGCTGCTCTGGCTGCTGGAGCACCAGGGTGACAGCATGAGTGGGACATCAGGATCTGTGCAGCAGCACAAACACCAGCAGGGGCCATGTGTTGGAGTATGAAGCAAATCCTCAACAGCCCTTTGAGGAAACATCACAGGCTACTGCATTTCAGCCTTTAAAGGGATTAAGGTGGCTTTCAACATGAAGAAAGAAAGAAAACATATGAAGGATTTGTCTTGAATTGAGCTAGATGGTCCTTTTCTCACAGTTTTCTTTCCTGACATGGAGATCTGGGCAATTGTGACAATAATCATTGAAGAAAATGTGTCAGAAAGTGGCTGGTTAAGACTGAAAGATGAGAGCACATGGACAAGTTCCTGATGAAGTTCTGCTTGGTGCCTGTGTGGTTTCAGGGCAGGCAGGCCACTTGCTAAAGGAGAGAATTCACTCAAAGTGTTGCTCTTTCCTACCTCAAGCCCTCAGGAGTGTGTATCCTGTGAGTACAACATACCTACTATGGGTAAACTACTCCCACTACCACATCAACAGGGAACTAACTCTGCTGACACCCCCAGCCTCACCTGGGGAGAAAGTAGAAAAGAGAAATGTTCCCAGCAGCAGACATGGCCCTGCAGGACAGAGGAGTCATTTTCTCTTCTTCTCCCTGCCTCAGAGGAGGACTCATCTGGCCTGTGTACTCTTTTCCCTCTGACTTGCTTTCACCAAAGCAAAATAAAGCATTCATGCAAATCTGAAAAGCAACTTCTGCATCATTCATATTGTGGAAGTTTCTCCATAAAACTATTGAAATAGAGATTTGGAGATGGTTTGGTATGAAAAATCAGATTTTTAACCAAACTTCCATAGATACTGCCATGGAAAATATCCCTGTACACATAATTCAGTGTGTGGTGTGTGTTCCTGTCTGTGTGTTTAATAGAGGAAAAAAGAGTACTCCCTCAAGACTACAATCCTGGGTTTGGGTTCAATATCCTCTATTTTTTAGCCAAACTAGAGCATTATACTGAGGGAATAAAAGGTTTTTACCTGATACGACCTGCCACGAATCGAAAAAGTGAGTTTTGCTCCGTTACCTGAATTCTCCAGATCTTTATAGGCCTCTGTCCAGGTCTTGGCCATGTTTGCCAGGGTGTACTCCATGATCTGGATGTCAGTGATGGGGCAGTTGCACTGCGGGAACTCCTCGGAGCACTGGCAGCCGCACTGGCTGTCCCGGCAGATGTACTCGCCCTCCCCGTTGCACATGATGTAACTCAAGGCAGACTGGACAAACTTCTCTTGTAAATACTGAGGGAAGATGATCTGGAGACCTGGAGACAGAACAATAGGGTTATGGGAGGGGAAAAAAAGTAAATAAAAAAGTCATTTCAGGTATTTGTTCCTCTTTTCAAAACCTGCTTCATTAACAGTTTAGGAAAGTTGGGTGAAGAAATTAAAAGCTGTCGTGAATAAGGAAGGTACAAATTGCATCCCTCCAGGGCAAGTAGTGATTTAGCTGAGAACAGAGCCCATCTCCTCTATGGGAGAAGGGTGACAAGAAACTTTCCCTTCCCCAACACCCTTTCATCCCATTCCTAGATCCCAGCACAGTACAAGGCCCTGAATGAAAGCCTCCCTTATTCCTGGCTGTGGTGGGTTTTGTCTCCTGAAACCAAGTGCTAGTTCAGAAGCAATGAGCATTATGCTGCTCTGACCTGTTTTGAGAGACACTCAATGGGTTTGGTACCACAGAAAAAAGGAAAATACACACTGAAAGGGAAAATAAGAAGGAATAGAAAACAGGAGAAAGGAAAATAACACGAGAGGGGATTTATAAAAGACCCTTGCAGAGTTAAGTGCCCAGCTCCCACAGCATAAATACAGGAGTTGGGTACCTGAGCCTTCGCAGCTCGCTCCCTGCTAGGAAGGCAACTTGCCAAATCCTATAAAAGTGCAAATGGATTTAGTGCCGATGATTTCAGTGTTGCTTGGCACACTTACATTAGCAGGGAGATCTATCCCCTTGTCCCTTTCTCCATGGCAAGTGTTTGTGTATCCATCCATCTGTGCAGGCATCAGTGTAAGTGCACCTTGCTCAGGTACCAGAGGGTGCAGTAACAGTTTAAGTGTTTGCCCTGTGCACAGTGCACAGGTTTTCCATCCTGTCCTCCTCCAGACTCCCTGTGGGTCTCCCTGAGGATTCACAGCTGTTTGCTCCTACCTGGCCAGTGCTGCCTGTCAGCCCCTGTCAGTGTCTGTGGTGCACGAGGCAGAGGACAGCAACTCCCCTTTCAGGGGACCCCACTTGGAAAAGGGCAGGGACTGGAGTGGCAGAGAGGAGTTTCTGGCTGAACTGCGCTGTAATGAAGGCACGCGGGTCAATTACCCATCTGTTTGTGTTTCTGCTGCGCTGAATTACCAGATCCATGCCTGACAGCTCACTGGAGTGGAATGAAAATCAGACAATAATTCAGAGGATGAGAGCGTGCAGGAATGGCAAAAAGGGTTGTGACCCCTTTCAGGAGTGCAGGCCCATCTCTGATGGGCTGTGTTCACCTCAGACAAGAGGAAAACAGCAGGTGGTGACCCTGGGACCCCCATTACCCTTTTGCTTTTGGATCCAGAGCAGCACTTGAGCCTTAATGAGGTCCCTCTGGAAGAGCAGGTTTGGGGGCTCAGGAGGCTGTGGGAGGCACAGGGAACCCTATTTCCTCTCCCCTGGTCTGGGGAAGCACCCTGCCTGGCGGCAGCACCTGCCCCTTTGCCTGACCCCACTGGCAGCCCCCAGGCAGGATGAGCTTGGAGCACCTTCCAGCTGGGGATATATTTGTGACACTTGCACAGGGAAGGATTTCCAGCCTGGCATTCAGAGACACTGTTTCTGCATAGATCCTGCTGCCTTTTCTGCATTGCTGTTGGGGACTGGAAGGAACACACAAAGAGCTGACCAGTACAGCAGCCCTGGAAACACCTTCAAAACTGGCCTGCAAAGGATCATTATTTTGAGGTCCCTTTGGTCTTTTCTGAGACGTGTCTCAACAAGAAGCTCAGATTTCTTCCTGCTGTCTTCAGGAAGTTCTGAAGCTCAGCCTCTTCCAGGGATTGTAATCATAGGACAAGGGGGAATGACTTTAAACTGAAGGAGAGCAGGTTTAGATTTGACATTAAGATGAAATCCTTCCCTGTGAGGGTTCTGAGGCCCTGGCACAGGGTGCCCAGAGAAGCTGTGGCTGCCCCTGGATCCCTGGAAGTGTCCAAGGCCAGGTTGGATGGGGCTTGGAGCAACCTGAGACAGTGGAAGGTGTCCCTGCCATGGCAGGGTAGTGGAATGGGATGAGTTTTAAGATCCCTTCCAACCCCATTGTGGGATTCTATGATTTATCTGAAACAACCACTACAGAGGGATGGTCCCTTGTCAAATCCTCACAGTGCTATTAGTGATAACCCCACCTGCCAGGATCCCAAACTTTCCTTCAGGATGGAATGAAAGCTCAGTGCTATTGGAGAACTGATCCACAAAGGGGACCAGAGAGCCTCAAGGCAGCTGTACTCACTGAGCTTTCAAGCTCACATGAGAGCAGAGCTGGACTTCTTGATGTGCACTGACTCTTCATTCATGGTCCATGTCCCATGAATACATTTTCCACTCTGCTTCATGGAGGAGCAACCTGCTCTGGCTCTCTGAATATGATCAAATTACCTCAGGCTCTTAAGTTCTCCATAGTTTCTCTTTGAATTTTTACTTGGATAAAGCACAACAAGCTGTTTGGTCCCAGCTACAAATGATCCTGGCTTTGGAGATTTTTATTTTATTTTTTTTTTTTCTGGAGGGAATAGGGGTGAAAAAGCAACTGAAGTTTCAGACAAAGCACCTCCCATTGCAAGGGACATCCACTGTGCATTCCAGCAGATGCAGAAACATGAATACCCTGTAATCTCCAAAACACAGTATGTTTTAACACTGCAGTACTTCACATGGATACTCGCTTTTTGCCCATAAAACTTGTGGTTTCTCAAAAAAAAAAAAAATTCCAGGAAAACATCCTCTTGTACGAAATAATATCATGTTTAAGGGGCAATCAGACCTCTGTATACTTAGCACCAACTCAGTAAAGCACTTGTATAAATACTTAACTTCATCAGGAAAGCAGTTTTGCTGGAACCCATCAGTTGCCTGAAGCATTTGACAAGAAGCACACTCAGAGCTGTGTTTGCACAAGTGACACCCAAATCCAGCCACTCATCAGAGCACCGGTGTGCACACTCCAAGCACAACCCCTGACTTTCAAACAGGCTGTTGGGAATACATGAGACACATCTTCCAGCCAGGAATTTCCTTGTGGAAGAAATCAGTGTTACTGAAATACAGCTGTGCCTATTTCCACTGAAGTACTTTTATATATACACACATAAATATTCACAGATTCCTCATCATCCCCAGACAAGGGCAGATTCATATCAACTTTTTTTTTTTTTTTGCTTTAGTTTTGAGCATCTCTGTGATCAGATCTCAGCAAGAGATTTTACAAGCACTGTGCCAGCAGCAGCACCTCACCCAGTCCTGACATCCTCTCTTTCATGTGTAGCTCTATCCCATGCCCAGGGACTAAATATTGCTGGAATTCAGTGGGTTTTGGTTGTCAGTAAAGCACAGTCTTCTGAGACCCCTGCTCTGGGTGCTTCAGTTGTTACCTGTAAAGCAGGAAAGCTGTAATCCCAAGGAATATAACAGCCCCACTGAGCAGTTTGTGCTTGCTGGGAAAGCCCTGCTGCCAGCCACAACCCTAACAAAATATCCCAAATGCTGTATTGTCCTCTAAGAAATTTATTTGCCTATTGCAAACATTCAAAAAAAAAAAAATATTCAATCATTCACTGTTGTCTACTGATGATACAACCTCATGTCAGCAGCCAAGAAGAGGGGCAAGCTGGTCTTAAAAACTGCGATGTTGGACCATTTCCATGGGGAGAATCCCTCAATCCAAGCCAGGGGGCACAAGGAATGGGCTCATCCTGACAGCAGCCTCAGGAGCTGGTAACAGATCCACAAGATGAGTTTGCTGCTGACTTGAATATCTTAGTTTTGAAGGTAACTTATTGATCAGAGGAGGAATTCTGCCACTTTGCAAAGCATGAAGTTCCTCTTTAAAAATGAAGAGCAGCACAGATTTAGTATAGGTTTATCTTAGATAACTACAGGCAGAATATGAAGTATCTGACAAGGGAACATGTCCTTAATTCACCTAGAAAAACTATTACAGATAGATGTTTGGCTTTAGACTGTATATAAAAGGCTTCCTGCATTAAAAGAGGTAAATTTCCTCAGCTCTAAATTAGAGCTATTTGAAACATTTTCCACAGAAGAGTTCTCTGTTGAAAATGCAGTTCCAT
The DNA here is from genome assembly GCA_013399835.1 of Leptocoma aspasia. Lineage (NCBI taxonomy): Eukaryota > Metazoa > Chordata > Aves > Passeriformes > Nectariniidae > Leptocoma > Leptocoma aspasia. Next base: position 450,714 of record VXAX01005480.1, read on the forward strand.
TGAAGCATTTTGTGAGAGCATGTTGACTCCAAAAGCACTTTTGACTTTCTAAATGTATTTTTTCATACTCCCTCATTTCACTGCAGTGAAAAGATGAAATGTTTTGTGTTGCCATTACTGTTCTGCCCATCTTGGAAAAAGCTTTAATAGTAATTGTAATGTAAATTCTAATGTTATACTGTCATATATACTATGTAAATGTATAATATATCTCTCTATGTGGTTATATATGTATAATACATAAGGGTATTTACACATATATAACAATATAATATTAAATATTGAAATATAATGTATTTAATATTATATAAATATTGTATATAACATGCATTCTGTGTAGTATTATAATATATAACCATATTTGATGTAGCAAATGACCAGATATGCAACATTTCCTGTTTATTGTTGCACAGTTTTGAACAGTGCAGAAGGATTGTACCTCACTGGAATAGTGCTATGCTCCAATATTGACATATACTGTCAATAACAGTATTGATATATCAGAACATGACTCTGAAATTTGAATTTCCTGAAATTTTTCAAAGCATTGCTTTTTTTCAGTCAAATTTTCCAATTTCTGCCCAGGACACTTGTCCAGGGAACACAAATTCCCCTTTCCCAACAGGTTGCTGTAGAGCTGCTGGCATCCTGCCCTGCATCAGCACAGGGATCCTGCTCCAGGGAGTGCTGGGAAAAAGGGAGACCTTCTGTGCCTTCTGTGATAAATATTGTGTATGTATATGGGTATATATATACCTCCCTATGCATGTCATGCATACTGGGCCCACAAGGATGCTGGTTTATAAATTAGTGGTTCTTTTTTTGTCCCGGTAACCACAAGCACAGCACCGGACACCCTGCACCATCCTCCCCCGAAATCAACCTGCCCAAACCCTACATGGGTTAATGGAATCATTCAGGTTGGAGAAGACCACCAAGGCCATGGAGTCCAACCTTTGGCTGATCACCACCTTGTCAACCAGACCAGGGCAACCAGTGCCACGTTCCACCCATTGTCTCTCCTGAAAGGCACAGCTTTGAAACCCCAACTCCCAGGGCTGGGCAGCAGCAAGTTCAGGCAGAGAAATTCTCCCTGTCACGAAGAAACTGCTCTTTTATTGAGCCAGGCTCAGAGCTGGAGTGACACAAAGGCAGGAACATGGATTTCTGTCAGCAGCTCATGCTCAGCTGCTAATCAGATCAGAGGAGACTTGGTCACAATCCATTACCTGCTGCAGCCCTGTGACTAATTCGTAATGAGGCCTCTCAGAGCAGAGGAAGGATCCTGGGTAATTATCCCAAGAACCACACTCCAGATTAGGCAGAAAACGCAGGTGGAGCTTTAAAGGTCACTTTGTTCTATTAGGAAGAGCTCCTGCCTTCCTCCCTTCCCTCGCTGTCTCCTTTGGCTGGGCTCCAGCCTCTCCCTGCACGGGGTTCAGCCATGGAGCTCCATGGAGGTCCATGTGTTGTTGACCCCCAAGGTCCTCTGTCTGCTCCTATCAGAGATCACAGCCTCATCCCCTCTCTCCCCTAAGTTTTCCCTCTTCCTCCACCTCCTTCCCCCTCCTTTGGTTTATCTCCTCTCTTGTAGGATCAGATAACCAATAGGTCTATTGATTTACCCACTTGTCTGCCTATAACCCGAGCTGCCTGCTGATTTAGCTGCTTCCCCACTTATCTCATGTGTCATCCTTGGGTTTTCATTACCAGCAGCTATCATCACAGTGTAAAAAACTCCTCAAACTGCTTATTGTTAATTAGGTAAGAACCAGAACTCAGTGATTTGGATAATCACTGGCATACTGAAAACAACCTGCCTATTATTTTTAAAGGCAAATAATAACAACAATAATATTATATCCACAACATTACTTGGTAAATGAAACCCAGTTTCTGTGAAACCAAAGATTAAAACAGCACTTGCCAAATTATACTCAAAGCAGAAGATGTAATGTAGCCCATTCATCTGAAAAATTAAAATTTGTGCAAGTACAAGGATTCGAGAAATAAAACCATCTGGGCAAATGAGCAATTAAATCCCACATTTCCTTATTTTGTCAAAAACTTGGGAATAACCTTCATAAATTACATGCCCAGTGAATTTCCTCCTTCTACTGAAGTTGGCTTCTTGCTAACCAGCATGTATTCGTTTATTAATTCAGCCATGACCTCTATCTGTTGACTTCTGGACTAGCTCCCCATCTGGGACTGAAGCCATGGCTTCTAGCATCCAAATAAAACCTCTGTGACTTTTCCCAAAGATTATGGTCATTAGAGAGTCCCGAAAGCTGATCTGCAAACCTCTTACACAAATCAGCAGTTTGGGAGGGACGGAGAGACGTGGGCAGAATTCTCCTTCAATACTGATGGAAGAGGTCACATTTGTTTTATGTTGGTGTGTGTATCATACACAGAAGTCCATCAAAATTCAGTGGCAGAGACAGACACTTCATTGAGGTCAGCCCTAGCTCTGCTCAGCTGAGCCTCATGTGAAGCCACCAGAAACTTCAGGGAACTTCCAGACACAGCAGAATCACAGCAAAGAGAAGAGGGAGGAAGGCTCAGAAAAAGGGCACCCCTCTCCTATTTCCACTCCCCTCCCTGGTTCCTGGGCCCTACCTTGCAGGTGGAGTTTGCTCTCAGTGCTTTGCAGAAGGACAGAACTCACAGAGTCCAGATTGTCGTAGCTGTTACAGCCCAGGGGGCCAGTCCGAGTTTCTGTTACCTACAGAGGATGTAGAAAAGAGAGAATGTTCCCTTTGGCTGCAGCACCACACCTTCCCCAGGATTTTTAAATCTTTTCATTCAAGGACTCCTTGTCACCAGCTGATATAACCCAAAACACATCTTCCCTAGTTGGGAAAAAATGCCCCACCCTGCACAGACACTGCTAATATTTGGTGCAGTTGCAAGCTGAAAAATCAGAATGAATTGTGGCTGCTTTCTTTAGCGTACCTCAGGTTGTTCTGGGCTTAGCAATGGGATCCTGCAGATTGATGTTTCTCACAGAGGATCTCCACTGGAGAACATCAGAAGCCTGTAGAGGAATTATTCCCTGTCTTCTCTTATTGGAAAGCAAGAAACAGAGATGGATTGCCAGCCCACAGTGGTGCCTGGTGCTCCCACAACAGATGTGAACACCAGCCCTGTGCTGAGGATGGATGGAGGCACAGATGACCTGCAGTGATGCTGCTGTTGGTTTCCTGCCCTTCCAGAATTCACCACGGGTGATTATCTGCTGTCACTGTTTCAATATCTCAATACAATTTCCCATCCAGGAGGGAACAGACTCAGCCATGAGACAGCACAGAACAATAACGAGAGCTGAAACCTTTCAGAAATGGCTAACAATGACAACTCCATCCACATCACCTTCCCTGGAGTGAACTCAGCAACAATAAAATCCCTGCCCAGTGTAGGATGATTGCTTTCAGAGAAGGCAGCCTTTGCAGAGCCATTTTCCCTATTTTGTATTCTCTGAGCAGCTTCCCTTCCTTCCTGCTGCAACCCCCAAGCTGTCTCTCAGCCCGTTTCATTCCAGATGCCTCAGTAATGCCACACTGTTTTTCCCCATTTCTTGTAGCAAATTCAGCTGAGAGATGTTTTGCAGCCTTACACCCCCAGGAGATAAATACTCCTAGGTGGTACAGGGCTGTTCATTTCACAGACCTGCCTTTCCCTTCCAACCTCTGTCACTGATCTGGGTCCTCTGCTCCCTCTCTCCCTTCCAGAAGTCACTGTCACACTCAGTGGAAGTCTCCTATCCTACACAACCACCACACTGAATGCCCACCTCTTTCCAGACCTTAGTGGCCCTGGGGAAATCAATTCTTCAACTGGATACGAGAAAACCTAACCCTGGCAACAAAATAACTTGCCATCAAAGAAGACATCAGACTGGCAAAGTCCTGCCCCAAATCCCTAGAGAATCCATGTAAGGCAGACAATCTTTTTCCTCTCCCTAAGGCAGTATGTGGTACCTTGATTGCTCCGGTAGAGATCTGGATCTCATGGAGTCTCCTCATGGTGCCATCACGATCTACAAAGTAGGAGGAGGCGAGCTGGTGCAAAGCTTCAACGCTCTGGGTGGCGTTTCCTGACTTCCTGTCGAGGCGGCTTTTGTCCATGTACATGGTCAAGGCCTCTTCTCCTGCAGCAGAAAGAAAAAGAGATTTCAGACTGCCAGGCAGGGCCACCTTAACAGGAGCAAATGGTGTCATCTACTGCACCTAAAGAAAGAAAAGCCTGACACCTAAAGCACTCTTGGAGAATCCACCCTTCCTCACCAGCAGCAGGAGCCATGGGGGATTTACAGAAGCTTCTTCCTCTGTTCAGACAGCAAGGCCAAGTTCACCAGACAAGTAGAGCAGCTCCACTGAACTAAGCAGACAACATTTTGGACATCTTTTAGCCAGCAGAGCTTTGCCACAACTGCTGGAGAGGATTCATCCCATCTGTCCCACTCGAGGAACGTTCTCTCTGTAGGCAGTGCCTCTAGAGGAATGCACACCTGACAGGAGAAGGTCTCACTTTATGCAAGTCTCTGCCTGACCTGATTTCTAGAAGGAATAGATGATGATTGCAAGTAGAACACAGTGTGCAGGTAGGTACAGTGGACAAACAAATGTTAGTTGGGCCTCTGCAGCTTCCAGTGGCCTTGCAAAAGGGGAGGGGAAAGGGGATGAGTAAACAGAGTTAATCAGAGGAAAGAGCAAATATGAAAGTTCATTTGAACTGACCACCCTTGCTGCCTTGTTTCCTCTCCCAGAGTCTCATTCAGGGATTATAAGTAGAGAGTGAAAATACCACAGGAGATCAGGGACAAAAGCAGGTGATTTTGGAATGGTGACACAGAGAATCTGGGAGTGAAGCAGTTAAGAACTGATAAACATCAGCAGAGACCTGAATGTAACATGTCTGAAAAGGACACTAAGCTGAGAAGGAATATTTACCTAATAGTTCAATTTGTGCTGGGTGAGGCACATTAAAATCCAGTTCATTCTTAACATAAGGCTGGCACTGTGAGAGGTCTTAAAAGGTGGAATGCTACCCTTCATCCTTAACACGTGAAACTTGGATTTTAATAAATGAAGAGAAGACACTACTAGAGGAGGAATGTGCCATTTCTACATAACTCTCTTAATGAGAAGAATGGTGCTTGTTCGGATTTGATAGATGAACCACTGATGAATACACTGCCTCTGGCAGTGATAGCATGGTCCAAAAAATACGTACCAACTCTTTCTAGGCCAAAAAATATTCTGCTCTTCATCATCTTTACATAATGCTTTTTAAGAGAACAAGGACTTACTTTTCTTTAAAATTCTTATTAGCTAAAACAATTTGATTCATCCAAATTATTTCTTTTATTGCATATATGAAAAAAATAACCCAAAATCCCAGTAAGCCCTCCCCCTCACTTTCCCTGGAAATTTTCCAGCTTTTATCTGAAAGCCAAATGCCTGAAAACAAACCAAAAATATTCTGGCTGAAAATCAAAATATTTTTATTAGATTTCAGTTTTTCAAGCAATAGTTGTGTTGAATATTCAGCCTTTGGCTTTGAGATGAAAAATGGACTTTTTTATTTTCATGGAAGCAAAGTATTTTTAATCAAAAAAATTGATCAGTTGAAATATTTTAATTAGCTTTGCAGGACCTAAGTGGAGAAGTTAGGCGTGTAAAACTTTATCTTTAATATTTTGTTGAAAGTAACAGACTAGCCTTCGCCCAGGATCAAAGCTGTGGTAGTAACAATGTCATCATTGTTACCTCTCACAAAAACACTTTCCCTGGAAAATGACCAGCTTTGATTTCCTTTATCACCATTACCATTTTTATGTGTCGAGCTTGTGAGGAGACCTTGGCAGGGATCAAGGCTCTGCCACAGCAGCCTCTGTCCACACAAACAAAGTCAATCCATCTTCCAGAGGGTTTAACCCCCTGGATCTGATGAGACACCACAGGTGAATACAACAAACAGCCAGCAAGGCACAGGTAATAAAATATCTGTGATTAGTGTGAGGAACAGTGGTCACTGTGCTGACCACTCTCACTGCATTTTCAAATTTCATCTCTTTGTGTTTTTCAGGGGGATTGAAAGGAACTTTGTCTGTTTTCATGACTCAACTCATTTGCCACTGAGGAGGCTGGATCAGAGGGAAAGTGTGTTTTGAGCCAGAAGTTCTGGATCTCTCATGCAACAGAAGCATTTTACTGCAAGGAGACACAGCAGAGAGAAATGAGAAATGATGCTTCGCCACCATTTTGTGAGGCTGTGGCAGGAGAAGGAAGATCTGGGATAATTCTCCCCTTAGCCGTGATTCACAGCCATCAACTCTTCATCAATTGCACCAATAACTGGGGAAAAAAACTTTTCCTGGAAAAATACCATGCCTCATATGAACAGCCAAGGCATAAAAATCAGGACTTTTTCATTCCAGCCTAGTTTATTTTCACTAGAGGAATGCTGAGGCTGGAATGCCTTGGCCAGAGGGCAGGCAGGAGCCTGGGTGGAATCACATCAGGCAGCAGCACTGGTGTCAGATCATCAGCAGATCTCCTGGTGGACTTGGTCCCTACACAACAGGAGCCAGGCACTAAGAAACGCAGCAGAGAAGAGAAATATTGCTCTGGGGCAGTGGGGATCAGTGATTTCCCCACAAAAGCTGTCATTTTTTCCTCCAAAGGAAGAAAACAGAGAAGTCCATGAGCGATGATGCTTTTTCCTGCAGGACCAGTGCTGTCCCTCGGATTGAGGGGTGCTGAGCAGGGACACTGCTGCTGGAAACCTATTTTGTGTAGCTCTGTGCAGAGCTGGAAAAGCACAGCATCCCCGTGGAGGGGTCACATGGGAAAGCAACTCTTGGATCAAGAGAGGTTAACAGAATTTTGCTGCATTATTAAGTCTTAATTTCTCCTTTATTAAGTGAATGATGTGTTCAAAGTTGTTTTTCCTTGAGGGATTTCCCTGAAAATTGGCTCTCAGCTCTGTGTGCTCCATCCCAGAGCATGGATGCCCTCCAAGTGACCCTTCACCACCGCCTTTGTCAGAACCAGCCTGGAGCAGAGCAGGGTTTTCACTGGGCTCTGGGGGACCTGGCTGCTCTGTAGGTTGAAAGGCACCAGAGCTGTTCCTCCTGTGGCCAGGTGTGAAAACTGCTGCTGCTCCATGTCCCACCCTCCTGGGGGCCGTGCAGCAGCTGGCGTTTCAAAGCCAGACAATTTCCTGCGTGCTTGTCACTCGTCTGCCACCTCCTCTGCCACCAGGCTGAGCTACAAAGAGCCATGGCTGGGGCAGAGCTGCGAGCAGCTCTGCTGGGGAGACACCAGCTCCTGGGAGAGCCAGTGTGCCAGGACATGTCTGCTTTTATGTCCCAGAGCTCTTGTTTAGCCCACAGACTGCGATTAGAGCGTGTCCTCCGTGCATAATGCATGCCCAGCTCCATCTCCATTTTCCCTGGGACTGCCACAGCCAAGATAAATCCTCTTTTTCTCCCTACCATTGCTCACCCCGCTCCGGGCTGCTGGGGCGTTTAGCACTCCCCTCCAACAGCAGTTCTCATTACAAGTCTCTGCATATTTAAAGTTGTTGTGTTGTAAAATCAGGAGAAGAAACAAGCCCCTGTGAATAATTTACAACCTCACCCAGGCAAAATTAAAAATATATTTTACCATCAAAGGTCTTTCTTATTTTGAATTTCCATGGATGTGAGTGGCATGAAAAAGAGGAATGTCAATGGGAAAAAAGTAAACCCTTAAAAAAAAAACCAAACTCATTTTACTTGGCCGTCTTGAGCTCTGTAAAACACTTTTTTTTTTTACAGTCCTGAAAAGTGAATTCCTCAATAAAATGCAGTTTATCATTACCCAGACTTCATTAAGGCCTGAAGAAAGCAGTCACTTTGCTCTTCAATGCTTGGAAACCTCCTTTCTCTCACACTTCTTGCTGATGGAAGAGGCTTGTTTGGGTGCCTGGACTGGAAGAGCAGCCCAAGGATCTTGAAGGACATCACCATACCAGAGGCCATTTGACTTCAGGGGAACTGTGCCAATTTACCTACCACCTAATTTGTGCAAGAATCATATGCACGCCTCTAATCTCATCCCAGTGTCTGCAGAATGCTCTGGGAACAGACAGATGGCCAGAAATTCCTCAAAGTTCACTACAAACACGGCAATATGGCAAGGCTGGAGGTGAGGTACATTAGAAGAAGCAACAACAACAAAAATCTGAAGTAAAATTGAGCCTTTACCACTGCAGAATCCTTCTCACAGATAGTTGTTCTTGGAAGAAAAGCATTTAAATGAGAGAAAGGCACACCCCAAAGGGGGAAAAGAACCGTGAAAATAATACAGAGGAGAAAAAAGGACCAAGAGTAAATATCAATAGGAGCTGCTGATTTTCACCCCTCCAGTGTTCAACAGTAGCTACTCAAAATGTTCCTGCAGCACCACCAGCAGCGCCTGCTCAGGAGTTCATGGCCCTACAGGGCTCTCTCTGATGTCATCCCTGACACATTCTGTGCACACACAGACCTCTCTGCAGCCCTTGCATACACAGTTTGAATTTCACTGAACTGCTGTTTTTCCAGAAGTCTGCTCCATGTTAATGCATTCAGCCTTCTAGCCATCTCTTCCCCTCTGCTCACACTCCCTGCCCAACTCCTTGAACTCCCTTTTCCTGGAGCTCTTTAAAATTCCTCCAGTTCCAGCAAGAAAGGATGTTGTTCCCCCTGCATTTGTTTTCATCCTGTGAAAAAGAGGGATGAACACGTTGTGTTGTGAAGCTGAGGGCAGTGGTGCAGGGCTGGCAGGACAGTCCCCCAGCTGAGGGACGTGTTCCTCCTGACACACACAGAGCAGAGCAGCACAGGGGCACAACTCCCACCTCACACTCTGAGTTCATTTGCAAAGGCTCTTTGGGGACACAGGTGGGCTTTGGGAGGGGGTGTGATAATTATGATTTTGGGTTTTCTGAATTTCCTAGCAGCATGCCTGCTAAGGTTCTTCTTCCTGAAGGAAAAGGTCTTGCTTTTCTCACCAGTAGATTTATAAACAATCTCTGAGCTGTGTCCTTCTCAGGGACACAGCTGGTGTTTTCTATTCTGTTCCCATAACATGGGAGAGAAGCTGGTGTTGGTTATCAGCTCCTCACTTTAGTAGAGACAGGGGCATTCCTGTCTAGGCACTGAGAAGAAAGCATGTACAGGGATTGCACCAAAGCTTTGTAAAGAAGCACTGAAGATGGAGCCAATCATAATAAAACTATCTTAAGCCTTCTGATACTTGGAGTCAAAGTCTTTGTTATGCACAAGGGAAACAGCAACCAGAATTGGTAACCCCGAGTGCAAAGAACAACCATAAGTGGCACCCAAAACGTGGAAGAACCAGCAATAATTTGGGCCCCTGAGTCAAACAGCTACAATAGAGGGGGAACTGCAGCCTGGCCTGTGCCCCCACTGCTTTCAGAGTCACAGGGTGGTCCAGATTGGAAAGGACCACAGTGAGGTACTTGGTCCAGCCTCCCTGCTCTGCAGGGTCATCCCAGAGCACATGGCACAGGGCTGCATCCAGCTGCTTCTGGAATATCTTCTGTGAGGGACACTCCACACCCTCTCTGGGCAATCTGTTCCAATGCTCCCAAGAAATTCTTCCTCACGTTCAGGTGGAACTTCCAGAGCATCAGTTTCTGCCTGCTCCTCTTGTCCTTGTGGCTGGCACCACCAAGATGAGCCTGATCCATGCCCTAGGCACCCCCCTTTAGGTAATTATACTCATTAATGAGGTCTCCTCTCAGTCATCTCTTCTGGAGACTGAAGAGCCCCAGCTCCCTCAGTTTTCCCTCATAACAGACACCCTACTCCCCTCCCCACTGCTGGATTCACTCCAGGAGCTCCAAGCCAAACTGGACACATTTCCAGCCCTGCCCAGTGCCCTCCCCACCCCTCCAGAGCCCCCCCTGACCAGAACCAGCCCCGGGTGCCACCTACCTCCCAGGGTGGCAGAGATGAGGAGGTGGGTGCCGTACTTTTTGATGATGGTGTCGATGAACTGCTGCGTGGTGGGTCTCCTGCCCAGCAGGCGGATGCTCCTCTGGAACTCAGGCATCAGGGGCAGTGGGTTGTGGGGCAGGTCCCTCCTCTCGATGGCTGTGTTCCTCACCTTCCAACGGGCAAACTCCCTGTGCCACAACACAGGAACACAACAGGGGTGAGGCTCCCAGTCTGGAGGGGCAGGGAGAGCCACCAGGGGCAGGAGAGGAGGATGGAGAAGGGGCCAATCCTGTTGGACACCCCCACATGGATACACACATGAAGCCGCAAGGCTGGACAGAGGGGAAGGGGAGGAGAAGAGGAAAAGCGAGACATTACTGCACAGTCACCATACACTACAAGGACCAGGCTGGTGAGGAGCTGCCCTTGGAGTCATCAGAGCTGTCTGTCAGAGAGATGGACTTCCCTAAAACAAAAACAGGTTGGTCCTTTCACCCTCCCACACTTTGGGGTCTTGCATTTCTCCCTATATTTGCTATAAAGCAGCAAATTCTGGTCTCTGTCAGCAAATGGTCTAGACCACAGATCAAGCCCAAACTGATCATTGTTATATCCTTGCTGCCCACAAGCCTTCCTAGCATACTTTTGCAAAGCAAAGCTGAAGAAAATACATTTTCTCCAAACGCCTTCATCTTTCAGCACCATGAGTATGGCAAAAGAGCATTTTGGAAAACAGTTTTTGAGATAAACAATGTAAAAGGCTGGATTCAGATATAAGCAGAGTCCAGGATGAAAGTGGAGGTTTTGTTCATGTTTTAGAAAAAAAAAGCAAAGTGATTCTCAAATCCATGCTTTTAAACTGAGAGCAACTGGGAAAAAATAAAGTTAATGTTTGCAAAAGCAGTTTTTTATTGCAGGTATCCATTTTGAAATGACACGGAGGGAAATGCCTAGAGAAAAGCTTGCACACCTGCAATCTAAAAATCAGGCCTCTGAAACATCACCAGCTGAGCACCTGAAAAATGAGAAACCTATTAATGTCTTTCAAAAAATATTGAGCAAAGCCTTCCTTAAAGGTGAGGATGTTATTTATACCCATTCTCCTGCAATGTACCTGTTCTATCTTAAGCTATCTCCCAAACCATCAGCTCACAGGCTTCTCTGTCACTTTTCATTCACCTATTCCTGTAATTTGGGTTTAAAACAAATATTTTATTTGGATTATAGGTGTTGTGGCTTAATCCCAGATGGCAACTCAGCCCCACGCAGCCACTCACTCCTCCTAGAGAGGAAGAGAGTCAGAAGGGTGAAAGTGAGAGAACTCATGAGCTGAGATAAACAGTTTAGCAGATAAAGCAAAAGCTGCACAGGCAAGCAAAGCAGAACAAGGAGTCCATTCCCCTCTTCCCATCACAGTCTGGAGTTCAGCCATCTCCAGGACTCCATCAGAGTGACTGGGGAGGACAAACTTCCTCACACTGCACACGCCCCTCTCCTCCTCCTTCCTCAGCTCTACAAGCTGAGCATGATGTCCTGTGGTGTGGGATATCCCCAGGGTCAGCTGGGGTCAGCTCTCCAGGCTTTGCCCCCCTGCAGCTCCTTGTGCATCCCAACCTTGTCACTGGTGGGGCGGGATGAGAGGCAGAACAGCCCTGACCTGTGGAAACTCTGCTCAGCAGCACACCTCTGTTATCAGCAAAATCCAAACCACAGCCCCATACCAGCCTCTATGGAAAAAAAATTAATGTTATCCCAGTGTTACAGAAAAAATTTAATAACAGTGTTCTCTGGGAATAATCTTGTTTAGCATTAGTGTGGCTCAGCAGTAGCAGCTGAAGCAGAGGAAGCCCTCACGTGCAAGAGCTGACCAAGAGTAAACTTCTTTGAGAAAATTAATGCTGCTAACAAGGAAAGAGCTGAATTCAGCAGAAACAAGTGGAATGAAGATAAGAACCAAGGAGACTCTTCCAAGAGAATGAAGTAACTTCAGAAGGCGGCCAGCCCAGTGAGCAGTAAAAACAATAAGAAGTTAGGGGACCACTGATCAGAATAAAGGATTTGGGGTTGGATTTCAGGATTGGGTGATTAGATGGCACAGGTACAATTCTGAGGCACGAACTGGGACAGGGGTCCTCTCTGCAGGCACCCAGCTCAAACTGGAACCCAGGAAAGACTAATTGGAAACCTTCAGGCAAACTTGGCGTTCCCAGCAGGATCCTGGGCTAAAATCTGTCACTGTGGCTGGTGTGGAATAACCCATAACACCCAGTCCAAACCAGGAATGACAACCTCTGGCCCTGAGGCAGCACTTCCCATCAGGGAGTGTCCTCCCAGCACAACAACCCCACCTGGCTGGCAGAGACCCTGACACACAGGCAGATTCAGGAGACTCAGTTGCATAGCCAGGATCACAAACCAGATTTTTTTCTGCCCAGGTTGATTCTATACTCAGTCCACTCTGTGTGTGTTAGGTTATTTGACTTAATGTAATTATGCAGGTATTTATTTTGATTGTGCCCCTTCACAACACTCCATGATGCCTGACAGCAGCTACATTCATCAAAATAGCAAAGTGCCAGCTATTTACTTCAAAATATCTCCTTACACCTGAGCTAATGCCCCCTCTGTAGTTCCTTGCTTTCACAAGCCAAGTGAAAATGCCAAAACAAAACACACCTCTCACTATGTTACAAGAGTCATTAGTGTCAAACCTTGCAATCTGAAGAAACATTCATCTTTCCTAGAAAAACCTCAGTCAAAAGGCAAAAAAAACCTCATACAACAGGTCCTTAACACAAGGAGTGACTGAAACAGATCATTTGCTCCCAAGTTGTCTGCAGATAACAAATACATCACCAATTTATTCCCTTTATTGAGCAGAGGGTGTTATCTGCTGTCCCAGAATTGTGTAAAAGTTTATTTTAATGATAGGTAAAACTTTAAAAGTAAAGACAAATAGTTTCTCTCTGACACTACAGAGAGCTTTCTCTAATCACTCCAGATCAGAGTTTCAATCCCAGAGCTTGCTCCACAAGGAAATCCCCTTTGAGGAAGGAATGGTCCCTTCAGCAGTTGCACTGCATGGGAAGAGGCAGAGCTGGATGCTCAAAGACAGGCAAGGTTTTATAATAAATAGACATGCCCATGTTCCCATCAGAAAGATCATAACTAGCAAGCATAGGAAGAATGCCATCTGTGCTTCCTCTCCAAAGAGATGATTATTGCTCCCTGTAAAACTCAAGCACACATTCAGATTCCTGCTTCCTGCAGTATCCATAAAGTCAGGAGGGACCAGAGCACTCCTGAGCCAGCACGTTTTCAGAAAGGGCTGAGGGAATGTTTCATGTTCCCAATAAAGTGCAGAGAGTTTGGTTTTGCTGCTTTGCAATAGATAATTTAGCAGCAAAGACTGTAGAGTTGAAATGTGCAGCTGGTCAGGTATTGATCCCCATTCTCCTTCAGGGAAGCTGTGGCTGCCCCGGATCCCTGGAAGTGGACAGGGCTTGGGGCACCCTGGGCTAGTGGAAGGTGTCCCTGCCATGGCAGGGGGTGGGACAAGATGAGCTTTAAGGTCCCTTCTGACTCAAACCACTCCAGAATTCCATGATATTTCAGCACCCAGAGCCTGGGGGTGTCTCCATTCAGGGCGTGGAGATGGACAGGGCAAACTGGGAAGGGATGGGCAATGAGGGCAGGAGAAGGCAGGAAAGGAGAACGACAATTTGGTAAACAACGTGTCCAAAGGGAAAGCAGCTTCATTTTTTATGTCAGGTCCAACATCACCTTTTGACACCACTGGCAGGAGGCAAAAGCAGGAGTTTAAAAGAAATCACTGTCATTTTTCAGCCTTTCCTGCTGCCAAGGGACAGCCCCAGCCCCCATTCATGCCCTAGATGAGCCCTGAGCAGAATCCACCCCCAAAGCATCACAGTGAAGGAGACTTTTCCCACCCAGCTGCTGTTGATTCCATCCTTCCCAGGGCTTCCTGCTCCCAGGGCACATCAGGGAGGTGAAAGCCCAGTTCTGCTGTACTCTCCCTGTGCTTGGATGTGTGGCTTTCCCAGCTGATGAGAAAAGCTGAGCAAATATGTTATGATGAATAATTTATGCAACCAACTTAGATGTTTATCTTCTGCTCATAGAATATCCATGAACCAGTTGCAATTCCCTCTAAGTTATGCATTATTTGAATTTACTTAGTGACATTTTTCAAGATTTTTTTATAAGTTTTATAGCGTTTGGCTGTTTTATTTCTTTGTGTGCTGTTGATTCATTGGGACTGGAATCACAGAAGGGTTAAGTTTGGAAGGGAACACCAGTGGGGTCATCTGCTCCAACCTCAATAGTCAAGCAAATGATATGGCCTTGTTAAGTTTCCTTTTTAATGTCCAAAAAATACATTTTAAACTTGGCTCACTGAATTCCAATATTTTACATGGAAAGCAAACCTCTAATTCCAGCAATCTTCCATGCAACCTACAGAACCTTCTGCTGCAAGATGCACCTGAGGCCAGGATTATGGTACAGTTTTGGAAAATAGACTTAACATTAATAGATATGGCTACTGAAATAATTTAGAATTATTGAGGTCATAAAAAAATTATATTTGCAGGGAGCAGCATAGATCTGGCCTTAGGGAATGTTCCAGCCTGAAACTCCTGAAGTCTCTGAAGAAACACCTCCAAGAACAGGTTTTCTATTAGCTTTCAACTTTAGATTTAATTGCATTTTCTGCAGAAGCAGAAAATCAGCCAAAATGAATTCAGGGTGCTGGGTTAGGTAAATAATACTCTTGTCCGTTTGTCACCACTGAATCCTTCCACCTGTGAATCTTGGGAGGCTTTACCAAGGCCTTGGATTCGTGGATAATGGGTGCAAAAGGGAACTGAAACCTTTCCTCACAAAACCACCCTGGGCTGCCTTTCACTCTTCACTTCTCTGAGGCACCAGTGGCACCACAGTCTCTGTGCCACCACCTGGGACACAGAGCTGAGGCCTCTACAGGTACTGAGGCATTTTAAAAAGAGAAATATTGCCCTGTGCATCACTTCTTTTCCAGGTGAAGAAGTTGCAAAGACTCAACCAGGATTAGGGGGCACCCCATGGTACAGCTAGGATTGGTGAAATTGGGATTAGTACAGAGACCTCTGACCCTCGGGGGAAACCCCAAGCAAGGACCTGAACTTCTGCCAGCAGGGGAGCTTTGAGTGGCTTTGGAAAGATGAGAAACCCCGTAGCAAGGAGGAGGAAGGGTCAGCATCCCTGAGGCACAGATGGGATAAGGAGAAACTCTGACCCACGGTCTGAGCAGTGGGGCAGAGGCACTTGTTGGAGCTCTGTCTCAACAAGGCTGAGAGCCCAAGGGAATTTGGGCTGTGCCAGGAAATACCTCCAGGCCAGCACAGGGCAGCTGCCCTCTAGGGAAAATACAGAGGAGCTTCTTTAAGGGCTGAAAGGGGCAGGAGGAGCTGAAGGGGGAAGGGAGGTGAGAGGGAAGAGGGATGAGGGGTGAAGTAGTGCCCCAGGGAGGCACATGCACATGTTGAAGGCTTTCCTCCCTGTAACAGCAAGGGGACACACTTTATTTGAATATGAGGATGAGAAAATACTGCCCCTTCAAGCCTGCATTAATGAGCTTCCATCAAGGCCAGCACGTCAGGGGCAGAAGGAGCCACTAGGAATGTCTCAGTGCTCATTAGCACTGTGACCCTCCAGGGAAACAGAAAAACAGGGAGAAAACTACAGAAGAGGGAGGAAAAGTCAAGAGACTGGAATAGGTACATCATGCAGACCCCACTCAGCACCATCAGAAAGGACAGCAGGATCCAAGGGCAGGAGCATCTCTACCCAGGGAGGGAAGTCTGAGGGAGAGGGGCCATCAGAGCAAATTAAATTCCCCATCTCCACATGGCCAAGACAACCAAAGCATGTAAGTGAGGAAACAAGTTCAGCACAGACCTTGGGGGCTGGTGCTTGAAACAAAAAAAGAAATTAAATGCATCAAATAATGATCAGGACAGACACAGTTTTAAAAAGGAAAAACAAAATAGCAGAGGAGGAAGGCAGTGAACAAAGCCTAAGTAGAACAGCCCAGCCCCTCCTGGTGCTGGATGTTCATCCCTCAGAGCATCCCACCAAGTGCACACCCAAACAGGAGCAGCCCCACCCCTCCCTGGGAACTGGGCAAGGACAAGCCACCAGCTCCTTTCTGCTCCATGGCTCTTTATTTGTTTCATAAAATTTATCTTGGAAGTCACCAGCTGCTCCCAAAGGTGATGGGTCTTCCTGAAGGCAGCACACTCTTCAGTAACAGCAGGACACAAACGTTATTTTGTGGCATATTGCCCACATAACTGACTGTGATGTCATCAGGACTCCCTGATGTCAGAGATGTTGGGATTTTGGTGTCTCTGCCCCCGTTTTCCTCCAAGCACTTCACCATCATTAAGAGAGACATTTTTGGACATGTCTGTGTGTGCTACAGACAAATATTAGTAGCTGTCAGAACGAGTGTGAACCAAACCAGACAGATTTTAGGCCTTGTCTGGGTAAGAAACAAGTTCTGTGTTAGCCCTAAATCTTCCAGAGCCCTTCCAGATGCTCCTACAACAGAGCTGTTGGTTTGGGGGTTTTGTTTTGCTCTTTTTCCAGCCCAATTGTCCCAGCCACCAGCTGCAGAGAGTCCTGATTATCTCCAGTCCTCAGGATGATGGCTCTTCCAGGTTCCTGTGAGCCTGGATCCTGCAAACAATGCCCAGGGACAGGGTCTGAGCATGACAACAGCACTACAATGCTTATCTTGTTCTGCCAGATCAGGCTTTATACGAGCCTGTGCGGGGTATCTGTGATTATGGTGGGGTCAGTGATGTTTCATTTCCAGTCTGTGCCCTCAAAATGCCAGACAGCCCCAGGCTGAGCAGTGCAATATTCCTTTAGCACTTTCCTCTGCAGCTTGGCCTCTTCCCTATCTAGGCCAGCATGAAGAAGTCACTCTTCAAAGCTGAGCTTTTCAAAGGACCTGCAAGAATTAGTTTCCTGCGAGGGTTTGGCACTCATCCCCCCTAATCTATTTAAAAAACCTCCAGTCTGTAGATTTAAACTAGTTCCAAATTAGACAGAGGCTGAAACTCTGCCATGAAAGAGAGGAAAAAAAAATAAAGAAAAAAAAAGAAAACTAAAAATTTTATTCCAGAGAAGTATGAAAAAGAAATCACTTAAGCTGAAAGTCAAACAGCATTTTGCATAACAACCAGAGAAGCAGTCAGGCTCACTTATGACAGCTGGTAGGTGAATGAGATAAATAAATTGACTATTGATCTATTGATAAATGCTGTGCTGTCTGCAGCAGCTTTATTGCTATAAGGGCATTTACCTGGATAGGACTGAACCAAGGGGAGGACAATCAGAGTTTGAATCATTCAGCAGAGTCCTGTGGCAGAAATTAAGCAATGCTTCCTCCTCCACCTGGCTCCAAAGGACAAAGGAAGAATCCCCTGTTGCTTTTCCCCTTGGTCTGTCCTTTGGCCGTGTGCTTGGTGTTGGCTGAGGGGTCTGAAACCTCAAACACTCCCCCTTTTTTTTTGCAAGCAGTTCAGCCTGCTCCAGAGTTTTGTTTTCATCTCTCTAATAATTTTCTTTAAGATATTAAATTGTTACAGAGTTGAAAGCTCTGAGGTTTTTTTGGAGAGAGGGAATGTGGGAGGTAAAAAAGAGGTCCAGAACAACATGACAGTTGCAAGAATCAAAATGAAATAAAATTACTTCAAAGTTAAAGGAATTTCATGTGACCTTGAAAGCCCCTTGGTAAACAGGTTGTTCCAGCACTGAATTAAAATCCAGTCAGACAAACATGATTCCAAGTGTTGTGCTCTCACTTAGGATAGGACTGAATTTGGATCTCTTAGGAAGCAACATGGAATTGTTGGGTGCCCAAAAGATCAACTTGTTCAGAAAAAAACTGAAATAAGTTTATTATTGGAGACTCAAAGCAGAGCGATTCAGCATAGGTAAGAACAAGTTAAAAGATAAGTCACTAAATTTGATCATTATTAAGTTTTCTTATTATTAAATGTGATCATGGGCAGGATGTGGCTGCAATTCTTAACCTTAACTTCAAATCCAAACACATGAAAACATGGCAGAATAGGTTTCTACCCTTTCAGCTTCTTGGGATCACCTCCAGGTCATGGATTTCTGCATCCTCAGTAACACACAGTAACTTCTGAACTTCTTCAACACAGCTGCCTTCATCAGTCCTCTGTTCCCATATCCCACCAGAGCCAGCTGCTCAATGCCTTTCCACCTCACCCATCCATTCCAGCAAAAACAGCTTGTGGACATTTATTCCCTACAGCTCTCCCTGTACTGTTATTTGTGCAGATTTCCTTGCAAAAATCCCACACCTGGAGCACTGCAGAGATCCCTCCCAACACCAGCCCCCATCAGCCTTGGCCACCCCGCAGAGGGGCTGCTGAGTGGTTCCCATGACTGCTGACACCATCTCAGCTGTTCCCACACTGGGCTGAGGGCACTTCTGAGCCACTACAACTCCCACTGGGTTGATGGGAGCTGCTGGAAGCAGGAGTGACATCTCTCCAAGAGCTCCCAGCGTTGTTCGCGCCACCGCAGCTTAACAAACATTATTAATAACAGCAAACGTTCTGCTCTGCTGCTGCTTGCTCCCTGACAGCTCACCCAGACCAGACGTGGTTTATTGAGCTGCTGGGGAAGCTGTTCCAACCGGCTGCAGGGTGCTGTGCTCTGAGCACTGGGATGGACACACAGAGACACCCAGTCCTTCACTGTGAATTAGGATAAAAGTCACGGGACAGGCAGCAGGAACAGTTCTCCCCCTAAAATACCTGACATAGCCTAGAGAAACTCATCTGTTAATCAGGCATTTTGAGCTCTCTGGTTACCAATACAACGACACAAATATTATTTTTCATAGCAGGGTCTCCTGAATTTCTATTTCTAGAAGTTTGACCCAGAATTCACAGTCAAGTTGATCCTGGAATGTCAAGGAGCTGTCAAGAAGCTTTCAAAGAACAGCACTTTTGAAGCAATGGATGGAAGCATCTGAATCACTTAAGGAATTTTAGGTATTATTGAGGAAAGCTGGGATAGCTGGCATGATTGCAGGTTCTCTTCACACTTCTTTCAATTCCCTTCTTGGACACTCACTTGCACACAATCCTAATCCAGGGGGATGAGGGCAGACATCAGCCAACAACAGGTTGGAAGGGAAGCCAAGACACAGGATGCTGAGACAAATAAGGCTGTATAGGAACATGTGGCACAGACAGAAAAAATGCCCCAAACCATACAGTCTTGTGGTGTAGCAATTGATTGGGGGGGGGAACAAGAAAAAGCTATAAATAACGCCAACAAAACAAAGAAAAAGCCAAACAAAACAAACAAACCAACCCAACAAAACAGACACAACACACAAAAATAATGCAACAAAAAAAACCCCAAACTCAAAACCAAACAATAAATCCACAAAGAAACACCAACAAACTAGACCTTTTCACATTTGTGTTTATTGAGACTCTAGTAGATTAGAGGATTACACCCTTGATGAAGCCCCTCCTCTTGTGGCTAAGTAGTACAGGAGAATATTTAAATCTTTTGTAACCGAGTTTGCCGTGGAAGACAGGCAGGGAGAGTTTACTTTATAAAGCAGATGACAAATCACCCAGGGGTGACTGGCCCATCTTAAATCCTGGTGAGCCCTTGTTACCCCATGGACCCTGTGAGCAAGTGGTGCCTACCCTGCCCCAAAATTCACCATGTGGATTCAGAGCCTGCCAGTGCTCCTAGGAGCACAATGGCACCAATCAAAGGCTGTAACAAGAACACAGTTTGGAACAAATTATTTTGTTAAATTGCGCTTGCTTCATTTCCTGAAGATAGAGGTGTGTGCAGACCACAGGATTTTTTTCCTAATTTTAGCGGTAGCAAGCTGATAACCTCAGCCTGTGACCCCACAGCCCCAAACTTTACTCTGCACTTATCATGATTCACAGTTTGCTCAGATGAAAAAACTGAGAAATGTTGCCTTGAACCTTAATTCCTCACATTGCAGGCAAGGGTACCTGGCTGCTGCACTGCCAGCAGCTTAAGCACAGCATTTGTCAGTACTGGGAAAGTAATATCAGAAATTTAGCCTTGATTGCCTTTTTTTCTCAAAAAAAAGCACCAAATTTTCTCCAACACAGCATGCAGCCATGTTTCAAAACTCAAGCTGTTGCTAGAAAATGGAGCCATCACCCATCCTCCAGTCAGTTGTGCTCCTCACTTGGCAAAGGCTCAAATTCACTGATTTAAGAGGGGGGAAAAAAAGACCAAAAAAATGATGTTTAAATACAAAGCTGTTCCTGCCTCCTCTACCCAGCTGAGCCCTCCAGGCTGTCCTGGCAGAGCCACCTGGGCACAGCTGCCAGGCTTGTGGGCAGAGCAGGCAGTGGTGGGAAACTGTCCCCTGTCACCCACCACTGTGCCCTGAGTCATCCTCTATTGCTGTGGTTCGTGCAGTGACAAAGGACTCTTGGGTAATAATATCAGAAGGCTAAATATGATTTATTAACATGACTCCATAATTCAAAGAATTGGGCTGTTATCTGCCCAGTCTGGAGCATCGAAGCTGCTGCCTCCAGCTCCATCCCAGGAATGCCAGAATAGCTCACACAATCAGAGATAACAACTTTTCACCTCATAGGCTGAAAGAAAGACAACCCCCATCTCCTATCATCAGGAGACAGGCAGAGAAACCTCTGTCCTTGAAACACAGCTCAGAGATTTGTTTATAGAAACTTGTACAGAGTAAAAAACAGTAAAAAGACCTTTCCCATGGGAGGAGTTTTTCTGCAGGCCTGCAGGCAGGGAAACTTATAATATGTTCACACAACAATCCTCAGTGATGGAGACACCACTGAGCACTCCAGGCAGGAGCTGGTGGGTGCCTGGGATGCCTAAAGTTGGCAAAGTGACCTGTTCCCACCAGGGATCCTTCACTGCAGGGCAGCTGAGGGGGGTTTTGTCCAGATGAAGTGAAGTGAGGAGGGTCCAGCCCCTGCCCTGCCATCCTTCAGATGGAAGGGTGTGCTCCAGGCTGCACCAANAGTGATGGAGACACCACTGAGCACTCCAGGCAGGAGCTGGTGGGTGCCTGGGATGCCTAAAGTTGGCAAAGTGACCTGTTCCCACCAGGGATCCTTCACTGCAGGGCAGCTGAGGGGGGTTTTGTCCAGATGAAGTGAAGTGAGGAGGGTCCAGCCCCTGCCCTGCCATCCTTCAGATGGAAGGGTGTGCTCCAGGCTGCACCAAGAGCATCTGCAGGGAAGCAGCAGGACAGGCACACTAAGCACTGCCTGCTCACAAGGGCACACCCAGATCCAACAGATGGCCACCAGGCTCAGAACGGCACAGGGGATGGGATAAGGACTCATGTTACACCAGTGATATAGGGGACAGGCGAAGACAACACATTGACTCCATGATTCAGAAGGTATAAAAGGAATTTATTAATAGAAAATCACACTCTTATAGAAAGCATAGTGACCCTGAGACCTGTTTGCTCTTTAGGAGACTCCTCTCACACTATTGGCCAAGAAGGGAACAACTCCTTGTAAACATCCCTTACAACACCAGGTGCAAGGGATAAGATAATAATTGTTTTAATTCTTTTCTCTAAGTTTCCCAGGCCAAGCCTGGGAGAAATTATCTCTGTTCTTTCTTTGACTGAACTGAGAATATCCACAAGCTCATATCCTCCATCATCTCAGCAATTGGAAGGGGTCTTGCAGGGAGCTTCTGGGAGTACGTGGCAGAAGCAGGAGAGAGCAAGTGAACAAAAACTGTGTTAAAATAGTAAAACAAAGCCACGCTTCCCTCCCACTTTGATCTTTGCCATTTAATTTCCATTGTGTTGGGACATTATTGCTTCTGAGTTGGTTTAGGAGAAAACAGTGGTTCCTCCTCATGGTCCCTCAGGACACTCAATTCTGTGACTTCACCTCAGAGCTGGGGTTCCACATCCCTTTGGTTTCCAAGCTGTGCTGTTCCACTCAACCACTGGCCAAGGGTTGCTTTTCAAACAGTGGCATCCAGAAAGCAGGAATATCCACAGTGGCTGTATGCAGAGGATGTCCCCTCCCAGTATAGGATTCAGATGGTGACTGGGTCTGAAATTACTAGCAAATAGCATAAGATAAGAGGTTAAGGGCTAAAAAAAATTAGGCTGCAGAGTATAGCTGCAGCAAAATTCGAGTCATACATAATCAGAGACATTTGTGCTTTGCTCAAGATTAAAAAAGAAAAAAAAAGTCCCCAAAAGCCTATGACATTTCAGAATTACAGTAAAACTGAAGAAATTTTCTCTAGGAAAAAGGTGACCCATTTCCTCAGACTACATCCCTCTTTAGCAAAAAAACTGAATACAAGCTGTGAGAAAGCCTTGAATATTCCCTGGTTGCTCCAAAATCTCATTTCTACAAAAATCAGTTTTGATGTATTTAATTTTCATTCCTAGTCATGCCATTTCAAACTCAGGCATGTTTTGATGGAGGAAATAAAAAGACTGCAATAAAATAAAAATTCACAAACTCATGAAGAAAGGCAATCTCTTTGCATGCTCCAAAGTGGCCTGCAATGAAAAGATAACCATGCTTTTTATGCAACACTTCATAAAGAAAAAGCTTTATTTTTGTCCTGTCCTAGCCAGTGAACAGGGACTTGTGAATGCAAATGCTTTTGTTTCCTGGGATCTGTTTGTGAAGCTCTGAGGCACTTGGTTATTCAGGCACATGCTTGGCAATTTCCCCATCATGAGTCATGTTTTCTTTAGCTGTTATTTGTGACTTTGATATGTGGATCTCAAAGCACCTTTAAACAAATGTGTCGCTGTAGATGGAGAAGCTAAAACAGCGGGAGATGAACAACTTTTCCAAGGAAGAGATCCAGAATGTAGCACAGCCGTGAAGAAAATCCACACAGATGTAGAGACAGGACAAAGTATTTCACCAGCAAGGACTAAAGTGGATGGTGGGGTCATGGCTGAAGTTGCTGGCCTGTTTTGCCTGCCAAGGGCTCAGCTCATCTCTGCCTCCACACCTCGCTCAGGGTGCTGATAATGTGCAAACACAATCCCACATCAGCTACAGAGAACAGAAATAGGGCCAGAACCACTAAATCATTAAATTTTGTAAAGACCTCCAAGATCATCCAGTCCAACAATCAACCAGCAGTGTGGTGGTAGCACATTCACCATTAAACCATGTCCTTAAATGCCATATCCACACAGTTCTTGAACCATTCCAGGGATGGTAACTCCACTACTTCTCAAGCAGCCCCTCCAATGCCTGCTGTTCCACAATTCCTAATACCTAAAACATCCCCTGGTGCAACTTGAGGCCGTTTCCTCACGTCCTGTCAGAAATATGGCTATAAAAAATCACCACTGCACAGATTCCCAAATCCCAGCCCTTTATGGAGGACACAAAAGCCATGTGCAAGCAGTGGAGTGAGCTGGAGTCATGCCACAGGGAGGGTGCTGGACCTGACCAAAAGTGAGAGGGATCAGATGCACACCCCTGGCATTTATCATCTCCCACGTAGTGGTGTGGGAATCCTTTGCTGAGTCTGGGTGGGAATCCTTGCTGAGTCTGTGCTGCTCTCTTTCATGGCAGACTCCTTGGTTTGTGTTGAGTTAAAATACAGGATCCTTCTGAGGATGAAAATTCCGTCTGAGGGCATCAGATGCTGCAGAAAAGCTGAGGAGGGAGACCCCAAGGCATCCCTGCCTGTGGCAGAGGATTGGATCTGGGTGATCTTCAAGGGCTCTTCCAACCAAAACCATTGTGGCATTCCATGAAAAACCTCTCCTCATGGCTATTTCAGGAGGGGAGGATTGGGCAAAGCTGAATTATCAGCTCCTATTCCAATTCAAGATACACACACACCTGAGTTAGGGATAACGTGCTATTGCACATCTGAGCCTCTGCTCCCAAAGAATGAACTGAACCCCAGAATTTAGAAGCACATGCATATGTATATATTTATCTACTGAGCAAAACAACAATATCTGCAATGCTTTTTATTTGCCTTCTGTGTTTTGAGATTTAAAGACTTGTATTTTCTGGCTTTCCTCCGCAATCCTAAAAGACAGCCTATTCTTATTTTTTAAATGGAAGTTGTGAGTTATACAATTATATGACTCAAGCGTGGAGTGCTTAAAGAAGACAGGAAAAAAGCAAATGTGAATCCCCCAACTCTTACAAATACCAGAGGAACAGAAAATAAAAAGCAATATCTTTGCAGTCTGGTAGAGAACGGGTCCTGTTCTTTTCTCCTACTGACTGGAAACCTTACAATCCCCAGTACCTGAGCAAGTGCTAGGAGGAAAGGGGACAGGAGAACAGATGCTTCCTTGCCCTGGGCTAGCTCATTATCCTTGGGATACAGCTCTGTCCTCTCTGGACTAGGATAAATCCCCAGAGTAGTTGAGTGATGCTCCAGCCAGTGGGATGCATTTCAGCACTTCCCTCCACACCAAGGTGTCCAGCTTTCTCCTTTCTCCTGCTTTTTGGTGGAGTTCCTTCCCCTCCTCATAACTCCCAGTCTTCCTCCCATTTTTCTCTCCCACAGCTCCTGCAGAGTGTGCAGAGCAGGACAGACACAGGGTCCCACACACCTTATCCTTTGGCAGGAAATAGAACCTAATACAAACTTATCCCAGCCTGGAAACCTAATGGAGGGCAGGGAGGCTCCTAAAACTGTGGGAGGAATGACTTATCCGGCTCTGTGCAAGAGCAGCACCCAGAGGCCTCCACAACAAGTGCACGTTTATCTCACTGAGATCTGTCCCTGCACCAGCCCTGCCTGTCCCTGCTCCTTCCCCTGCCACTGCCAAAGCCCAGCTCCTGCTGAATCGCATCTCCACACACAGGGAGAGTATATAAAGTGCCTTTGTGCAGCTCTGATACTGCTCCTCGTTTAACTTGTTCCCAACAGGAGACACACTGGGTATTCCCACCTCCCCTGCCCATCTCTCCTTGCCCACCTATCCCTGTCTCTGGAAGGGCAGGTGGTGCCTGTATTTAAAGCCTCAATCTTCCTGGGCACTGGACCGTGCCCAGCGGCGCACTCATCACCAGGGCCGAGTTCCACTGACTGATTGTTTTCTGATTCTGTTTGGCATTTTATCCTGGCTGCATAGAAAACTTATTATAAAATCATATTGGTGTTCCATAGATTATATCTGTGGCTCACTGCAGCGGGAGTGCAGAGCATGACAGGCAGAGTCGGAGGCCAAGGTGACAGGGACTGAGCTGCTGTGCAGTCGTGGTGCTTGCAGGGGACAAAACAGGAGCCCCTTGGTCAGCCTTGGGTTGTCCTGGGAGTGGGATGGGTGGGATAACTGTTAATAATTAGCTGTTGCAATTCTCTTGGCCAGATCCATGCCATATGCCACAAATAAATGTTCTACACACAGAATAGTTTCATGTTAAATGACTGCAACAGTCCCCACTGCTATTAAAAATTTGTTGGTCTTTCTTCTAGATAGTCCCAGTTTAGAGCTGCTGTTCATTTGCATGTGTATAAAGTCCCACAGCCTGTGATAGAACCAGGGAAAATTATTATTTAGGATTTTGGTTGTTCCCTGGGTTCTGGGAGCAGTCAAGACTTGAGAGATGCAGACTGCAAAGAGAGCACCCCCAGTGTCCCAGAGGTTTAGGATTTCACAGCGTCCTGTGAGTTCAGCCAGAAGACACCCTTGGAGCTGCATATGGCACAGAAATGGAGGTAACCATCCCTTCTAGCCATGGTTTTGCCATGTTCCTCCCAGGTCCATTCCCTGCTCAGCTCCCAGCCGTGCACAGAGGGTCTGACTGGTGGCATTGGACCTTCTTCCCCTCGGCCTCTCTCCTGGGGAGAGCTGAACATGCAGACTCACATTTTGCCAACTGCTTGGCAAAAACATTCCCTAAACAGAGAAGGTGTCCACAGAGAAAGATCAAGGATAAAAAGGAAGTTTTACCTCTGGAGAAACAACTAGACATGGTGTGATGGGCTTCTTGGAGAGATGGAAAAATGTTGCAGCCTCTTTCTCTCCAGAGCAGTTTCTGCTCTCTAGAATACTCACTTCAGGAGGGAGCTCCTCTATTTCCTGAGCATAGACAAGTCTGCTGGATTTTCCTGCTCACTTCAGCTAAAAACAAGAGGTACCCCCTTGTTCACAAGTTCATCACAAGATGCTGGTGGTGCCAGAGGCTCCACGTCGGTGGAGTTGGCCATCTGGAACAACCCTGTGTCTCTCTCCATCTCATTGACTCTTTGTTCCATTTCAGTCTCAGCTGAAATTGGATCTTTCATCTCTCTTCCCTTGCCTGTGACCCTTATTTTCCCCCTCATATTGTATCTGCTGCTATTTATGATTTATTCTCTGTCGCTGTCCTATTTAATGCTGCAAAATCGTTGGGATGATGGTTTCTGTGGATGGTGGAAGAGAGCTGAGAGATCCTGTCCTTTACCCATCACAGAGGAACTGGCTGAACATGTCCCAGCATTGTGGGAGATGGGAATCCCACAGCAGCACCTGAATTCCTTACTGCCCAGTGCTGTGAAATACCACAGTGCCTTGGAGTTGTCAAGGGATGTGGTTATCAGGAATCCTGGCTAAAGCAAGTGTGGGGTTTTTGAGCCCTCGACACGGGAGGGAACCTACCCCCTGGG
>VXAX01005481.1:0-18608 GCA_013399835.1 Leptocoma aspasia
CAGAGAAAAGCAGGTGCTCAGTGGCCTGGCTAAAGGTGCAGGAAGAGCCTGGGGAGCTGCTGAGCACCCCCAGCCCTGCTGGGTGCTGAGGTGGCTCCTGGCAGGACAGAGGGAGGCAGGCAGGATGCCAGGTAGGAAGGGGGAGATCTCAAGGACCAGGATTGCCCAGGATCTGAGCAGGGACAGAGGACACTGTCTGTCCTCAACTCCTGAAGCATTTTCCTTCAGCAGGGTGCTCTGTCACCAGGAACCCATCACCACCAGCAGCACCAGGGCTCTTTGATGTCTCAGAGGACACAGCTGAGCCCACAGCCAGCTCTGAGAGCCTGGAAGGGGCTGCCTGGGAGGCAGCAGCAGGACAGCAGCAGCCCTGCAGGGGTCAGATCAGGGATCAGGCACCCCAAAGGCACCAACCTTTGGAGTTTCCCACTGGAACTCCTGAAGGAGAGGAGGAGAGGCAACCACAACAGCAGCAGGAGGCAAGGGACAAGGGGAAGGGATGGGGAGAGATTTATTCCCTGTGGCACACAAAGCTGGGAGGATGTTGGTGAGTTAGAAATACACTGTTAGAAGTTAGAAACTTGGCTCAGGGAAGAAAAATCTGAATAGATCCAGGAGTGAATAGAAAAGCAGTGCAATTTCCAGCTGCCTGGACATGACCCAGAGGTGGGAGGATGCAAAACCAAGAGGACAAATCTTAGCTGGCATGGCTGGCACTTTGCACCCACAAGGGCTGCAAACAGAATGACAGGAGAGCAGAAAATCATGGATTTCTTCCCCATAACATCAGATCTTTACCACAGCAAGGATCAGGAAAAGTTCAGGATGAGCTGACTTTGATTATTCTCATCCATAGACAAAATCCTCAGAAATCTGCAGGCAAAACTAAAAATAATTCAATAGCTCTGACTTACTGCTCTGAAAACATGAATAGAGATGAATGTGGTGTATTGTTAAATCACTGGTTTCAAATAGTTCTAAAAATCAGGACCAGGTCACCACTGAACACAGGCAAAGCATCTTGATTGGAAAGGCCACATGGAACAGGAAGAAAAAGCATGGAAATGCACCTCATTTGAGCAAGGAGAAAACCTGAGGGAGGTGAAAGGCAGCCCATCCGTGGGGCACAGGGAGAGCACACTGAGAACTGCTGGAATGAGAGGAAACCAAGCAACGGATTCACCTAAAAAGCCAGAATTTTTTTTAGAATTCCTTTGTGCTGGTGACAGTTGGCGCCTCTAAGTTGAGTTTTACTGCAGCTCGCTGAGAAGTCAGAGTTTATTAAAGAAGGAAAGCCCAGAGGCCTGAGCTGACAAAGCTCTGTGGCTCCTCACCCACGCCCAGCTGTCCCAAGAAAGACATTTTTGTTTCTATTTCACCTGGAGCTGCAGCCAGCCAGGGAAAGGTCCAGACTGAGCCCAAAGAGCTGCTTAACCCATCCCAATATCCAGTGCTGAGGAATAAGCTCTGGCTCTGTCAATCCTGCACAGGGAGAGCTGCTCCTGCTTCCTCCTCCTTGCTCTAAAGAGAGGAAAGCTCAGCTCTCCTCCAGCAGCTGATAAGGGATGGAAGTACCTCAGAGAGAATGATCTCTGAGCACCCAGTCAGGCTTCAGAGTCACTTTAATCACTGCCACAGCAGCAAGAGCTTCAAATGCAGGCCAGATATGGGAAATGTTCTTGTTTCTGGGAGGAGAAGAGGAGCAGCACAGAGGTGAAGCCTTCAATGCATCTTCCTCCCTCCTTTCCTTGGTCTTTACATTCAGCTTGTGCCAGTTTGACTTTGATTCCCCCTAATCTGATTTGAAAACTGCAAGTGCCACAGCTGGGCAAACCTGGCTCGAAGGAGGCACTGACAAAGGGAGAAAAAGGAGTTCAAAAGCCCCATTTATCTCCTCCCCTCGGCCTGCTGCCATTGCGGGATGAACCTCTGGTTCTGTTCAAGTTTCCACTCACAGGACAAAGCAGAGGCCCCAGGAAATTCAAATTTAGGTCTCCTCTGTATCATTTTGGTATTTCAGGCTTTGATTTCCATTGTGGCTTAAGAGAAGGGCAAATAAAGGAAGTCCAGGCTCTCCTGGACTAACCAAAAACACAGAAGGAGCAAAGGACCCACATTCAGTAGGATCAGTCACTGCTCTCTGCCCCCTCCTGCAAATAACCAAGACAGAAAAATTTCTCCCTCATTTCATGTTTGCAATGATGGCTTTGTTAAAAAGGGTGATGAGCAAAGAAAAACGGAAAAAAAAATTCTGCTTTTTTCTTCTCTTTCCCCTCTTTTTTAAGCACAGCCTTGGAACAGACTAAAAGCTAGGAGAAAGCCAGAATCTCATCTCTTTCCATGATGCAGCTCTTCTGCTGCAAATAATTAACACCAGGCAAAGTCAGATCGCAGCAGGTACCAGTGAACTGGGAACAAATGTGCAGGGAAATGAAGGATTGTCTCTGTAATGAGGGGAAGGAGGACAGGAGAACACTTTGCCATTGTGACAAATTAATCAGCACCGCTCTCCTCCAGCCTTTGCACGTCTTGCAGGCAGAGGTTTTATGATCTCAATCTGGCAAAAATCCTGAGGACGGGAAAACTTGTCATGAAATTCAGCAGGGCAAGGCTCCGAGCCAGCCAGGTTCAGGGAGGTCGGGATGGGGCTGTGCTGCCTCCTGAGGAGCTGCTCCAACACCACAAAAACCTCAGTGGCCCCGGAACAGCAGAGACACAGAGATCCCCCAGGGAGCCTGGAGCACAGAACAGGGAGGGTGCTGGGGAGATGAAACATCCAGGCTCCAGACTTCTCAGAAAAAGCTGAGAAAAAGAATTAAATCCCTTTTTCCTGCCCCTTTTTCCCTGCTCCTTGTCCCCTGTGAGGTGCCAGCACAGCTGGAGCTGTGTCCCCTGCCAGCCTCCTGCTGGCACAAAGCTGCTGCACCCTTTCCAAATGTCTCCCCACACTCCCTGTGATGCCTTAGGATTTTNAAGGCATCACCCACCCCAGGTGATCCCATAAAACAGAGGTGTGGCACATCCAGGACAGAGCAGTTCTGGGGGGAGCACAGCCCCGGCCCTGCGGAGTCTCCACGCTCGGCTATCGCAGCCAGAGGAGCAAACCTTGGCAGCAACCATCACTCCTCTCTGCCTGGGCTGGAAAGACCTCAGGCTTCACCATTAATGTTTGAGGACATGACAAGCAGCATTTTTCACACTCGAGAGGTTCAGACTCCCAGGATCCCATCGTTCTGGGAGCGTGGCCTCTCTGGCCAGAATTCCGGCTGTCTCGCCACCCTCAGCGCTCCCCGCGCCTGAATCCATGCCAAAAAGCACTTAGCCTTGAAATAAGTTCAATCATCTTCCTCCCAGCATCCCCGGATAATGTTTATCCTCTTTGCATTGTGTAATTCAAAGCATCAAAACAGCTCACCAATGGATTGTGTGCCATCATCCAGCTCATTACCAGGCCAAATTAATAACTGAGCTGTAGGAAAGCCCATAATCCCAGCAGCCTGTGGAAAAACGCTGGGAGCTGGGATGAGGGGAGGCTGAGGGCTGGGAGGGGAACAGCAGCAGGAGGAGGAAAACTGCATTGAAGGGGCTGCTGAGGGAGGGAACAGCAGGGAGCCAAGGTGGGAGTGGGGATGGGAATGGGATGGGATGGGAATGAGGATGAGGTTGGGATGGGATGGGATGGGATGGGGATGGGATGGGAATGGGAATGGGAATGGGATGGGAATGGGAATGGGAATGGGNGAAATAGATTCACTGCGGGGGCAGCAATTCTCAACTCCACGTGGGGATTTTTCCCTCCTTGCTACAAACCATGGGCAGAGTTCAATAAAAAATTCACGGGGATCATCCCAGGGCATTTTGTGGTCAGAAGTGAAGCTGTGACAGCCCAAGCAGCAAATGACCCTGTGTTTGTCGGAGGGCCACAGGAGGGCAGCTAGGGTCAGCACTTCCTGCCATGGACTGCAGCCACAACAATCTCGTGGTGCCACCAGAGGCAGCCAATCGGGGTTTTTTTGTGGAAAAGTTGTACTCCCTGTATTGCTACCCAGAGCACAAACAAAGAGTTTACAAATGATCTAATAAAAATAACTTCCCACTGCAGTCAGCACAGAAAGATGTTCCAAGGGAAATATATTATGGATACAAATTCCTAAACATTTTCACCACTGCAGTTGTTCCACTCTTAGAAAATAGCACCTCAATTTTTGGGTAGTAAGGTGCCCCAGCTTTTGAAACAGGGATAGCATCACCCAAGGGCCTGGAGGGATGGGCCAGCAACACTTCAAGCAGGTGTCAAATCTCCTAATTCCACCTAGTTTTCAATTATTTATTTTTATCATTTATATTTTCCCCTTTCTTTTGTGTGTCTGTGACTGGGGAGTCACCCCAGCACAATTCCCAGCACATGGATGGGCAGAACACACCCATGTTCTGAATTCCAGAATTCCGCAGTTCACCAGCAGAAGGAAATGAGCTCCTGGATGTTATTGGTATCAAGAGAGAGAGGAATTTCTCCTCCTGCTCCTGCTCTCCTGGCCCTGTGCAGTCCTGAGCTCCCAAATCAGCTGTGGCACTCAGCAAAAGCTCCTGCAGAAGAAATAATCTGTATTTTTCTGCTCTACTGGGTTCTGCAGGGCTGCTGAGTTTTCTTGGTTCATGGAGAAATCAAGGACCAGGGAAGGAAAATGGAAAGGGGGGAGTTTAAAGTGAGGAGCAGAGAGGAAAATCCCCCACAAGGGACACAAAACCACTGCTCCAGAGGATGCTGAGTCCTGCTAGAGAGACCTGGATATTCCATAAAAAACCAACCAAACTCCCTGGATTTCAGGAGCTGCTTCTGTCACAGCTCCCTTGTGCACCTCTGAGCACTGCACCACTCCAGGAAATCTCTCAATCCCCCTGGAAAACAACACAACAACAAACAGTATTTCCTGTATTTCCTGTATTTCTGTGATACAATTTCTGTATTTTCTGGTGATATCCAGCCTGGCAAGGAGGAGCTGATCCCAATTTCCCCAGTCAGAGCCCCACCTTTGGCACTGGGGTGAGCAAGTCCAGCCCAGCATCCCTGTGGCACCACCAGGAATTCCTGAGCTTCTTGGCATCCCACAGAATTCACACAGAATTCCAGCTGGGGCCCGAGACTGGGGCTCATTTCTGCATTCTGTCTTTCCCACATCTCCTGTCACTTCCCTGCCTTTGCTGCTGCTACAGAGCCGTGGAATCCTTAATGTTGGAAAAGGCCTCTAAAATCAGCAAATCCACCCATCAGCCATGGCCTCAAGTGCCACTTCCACACATTTTTTGAACATTTCCAGGGATGCTGACACCCTGTCAGCCCCTTGCAATGCTCCCCAAACCTTTCCATGAAAAAACTCTTCTTATATCCAGCCTAAGGCTCCCCGGGCACAACCTGAGGCCATTTCCTCTCATCCTGTCCTGTGGTTCCAGAAGAATCAGCAGAGAGGGAAGGTTGTTTGCTCTTTATTTCAACACAGGTTTCATCTCTTCTTGCACATTCTGGGAGCAGGTGATTCTGGGCATCTCAGTGGGGTCAGTTTTCCAGGATTTGCTCAAACGGGCAAACCCAGGAGCCAAATCCACCCATAACTGATATCAGTTCAGTGTTGCTATGGATTCACAAATAATTCCAGAAAAGCAGAAAATTCCATCAAGATTTATGGAAAAACTCTACAAAATTCAGGAGGAAGCAAATTGATTTGTTGTCATTTCAGATTTAGGCCATGTTGGACAGGGCTTGGAGCAGCCTGGGATAGTGGCAGGTGTGGAGAGGGTGGAATGAGATGAGCTTTAAGGTCCCTTCCAACCTAATCCAGTCTGGAATTCTGGCATTAATTAGTGTCATATTAATTATTGCAATTGCTCACCTCCTTCAGAAATTTGCAGCTTCCTCNTGGCTGGGATGGAGTTGGGATGGGGAAGGGGATGGGGTGCCCAGCCCTTGGGGGCACAGGGCAAGAAACCAGAATTAAGTCAGAAATAGATTCACTGCGGGGGCAGCAATTCTCAACTCCACGTGGGGATTTTTCCCTCCTTGCTACAAACCATGGGCAGAGTTCAATAAAAAATTCACGGGGATCATCCCAGGGCATTTTGTGGTCAGAAGTGAAGCTGTGACAGCCCAAGCAGCAAATGACCCTGTGTTTGTCGGAGGGCCACAGGAGGGCAGCTAGGGTCAGCACTTCCTGCCATGGACTGCAGCCACAACAATCTCGTGGTGCCACCAGAGGCAGCCAATCGGGGTTTTTTTGTGGAAAAGTTGTACTCCCTGTATTGCTACCCAGAGCACAAACAAAGAGTTTACAAATGATCTAATAAAAATAACTTCCCACTGCAGTCAGCACAGAAAGATGTTCCAAGGGAAATATATTATGGATACAAATTCCTAAACATTTTCACCACTGCAGTTGTTCCACTCTTAGAAAATAGCACCTCAATTTTTGGGTAGTAAGGTGCCCCAGCTTTTGAAACAGGGATAGCATCACCCAAGGGCCTGGAGGGATGGGCCAGCAACACTTCAAGCAGGTGTCAAATCTCCTAATTCCACCTAGTTTTCAATTATTTATTTTTATCATTTATATTTTCCCCTTTCTTTTGTGTGTCTGTGACTGGGGAGTCACCCCAGCACAATTCCCAGCACATGGATGGGCAGAACACACCCATGTTCTGAATTCCAGAATTCCGCAGTTCACCAGCAGAAGGAAATGAGCTCCTGGATGTTATTGGTATCAAGAGAGAGAGGAATTTCTCCTCCTGCTCCTGCTCTCCTGGCCCTGTGCAGTCCTGAGCTCCCAAATCAGCTGTGGCACTCAGCAAAAGCTCCTGCAGAAGAAATAATCTGTATTTTTCTGCTCTACTGGGTTCTGCAGGGCTGCTGAGTTTTCTTGGTTCATGGAGAAATCAAGGACCAGGGAAGGAAAATGGAAAGGGGGGAGTTTAAAGTGAGGAGCAGAGAGGAAAATCCCCCACAAGGGACACAAAACCACTGCTCCAGAGGATGCTGAGTCCTGCTAGAGAGACCTGGATATTCCATAAAAAACCAACCAAACTCCCTGGATTTCAGGAGCTGCTTCTGTCACAGCTCCCTTGTGCACCTCTGAGCACTGCACCACTCCAGGAAATCTCTCAATCCCCCTGGAAAACAACACAACAACAAACAGTATTTCCTGTATTTCCTGTATTTCTGTGATACAATTTCTGTATTTTCTGGTGATATCCAGCCTGGCAAGGAGGAGCTGATCCCAATTTCCCCAGTCAGAGCCCCACCTTTGGCACTGGGGTGAGCAAGTCCAGCCCAGCATCCCTGTGGCACCACCAGGAATTCCTGAGCTTCTTGGCATCCCACAGAATTCACACAGAATTCCAGCTGGGGCCCGAGACTGGGGCTCATTTCTGCATTCTGTCTTTCCCACATCTCCTGTCACTTCCCTGCCTTTGCTGCTGCTACAGAGCCGTGGAATCCTTAATGTTGGAAAAGGCCTCTAAAATCAGCAAATCCACCCATCAGCCATGGCCTCAAGTGCCACTTCCACACATTTTTTGAACATTTCCAGGGATGCTGACACCCTGTCAGCCCCTTGCAATGCTCCCCAAACCTTTCCATGAAAAAACTCTTCTTATATCCAGCCTAAGGCTCCCCGGGCACAACCTGAGGCCATTTCCTCTCATCCTGTCCTGTGGTTCCAGAAGAATCAGCAGAGAGGGAAGGTTGTTTGCTCTTTATTTCAACACAGGTTTCATCTCTTCTTGCACATTCTGGGAGCAGGTGATTCTGGGCATCTCAGTGGGGTCAGTTTTCCAGGATTTGCTCAAATGGGCAAACCCAGGAGCCAAATACACCCATAACTGCTATCAGTTCAGTGTTGCTATGGATTCACAAATAATTCCAGAAAAGCAGAAAATTCCATCAAGATTTATGGAAAAACTCTACAAAATTCAGGAGGAAGCAAATTGATTTGTTGTCATTTCAGATTTAGGCCATGTTGGACAGGGCTTGGAGCAGCCTGGGATAGTGGCAGGTGTGGAGAGGGTGGAATGAGATGAGCTTTAAGGTCCCTTCCAACCTAATCCAGTCTGGAATTCTGGCATTAATTAGTGTCATATTAATTATTGCAATTGCTCACCTCCTTCAGAAATTTGCAGCTTCCTCGTTGCCCACAGAGGTGCATAAATATAGAGAAAACAGCTCAAAACTAACAGCAAGGAAAAATAGCCAGGTAAATCCTAAAAAGGTGCAAGCAGGGACATTTTGAAGCATAACCCCATCGTGCTGGTGCTGTACATGGCAAAGGGTTGGAAAATAAAACACAGCCAGACCAGCTTGGACTGGATGATCCCTGGGGGTCCCTTTCAACTCAGATATTCTGTGATTCCAACAGGGCCTCTGTGAAAAAGGACATAATAAAGACCCCAGAGAAGCTCAGAAAAGCAGTGACCCAACCTCAGCTTTGCAGTTGTTTCCTGGGGCATCACATCCCTCAGTTCTGGCCTGTTCCCTCTCTGGGATGGGAGGGGAAGGAGAGCAGAGCACGGCGTTCCCCCGGGATCCTGCAGGATCACGTTAAAGGCCATGAGTGCACAGGTCTGAGAATCAGCAGCCCACTCAGGGGCTGTTTGTGGATTCCCTAACCCTCAATCAACTTTGTTTCATTGAAGCAGGAAGGGGGGGTGTTGCCAGGAGTGTCCATTGCAGGAGCTGGGGCTGATGCTGTCCCTGGGATGTGATGGCTTTGTGTCCTTGAGTGAAGCTCTATCCCATGGGAGTCAGCTTCTCCACGCCCTTCTCCATGCAGAAACCCAGGCAAAGAATAACTCCAATAGACATTTCTGTTTTGTTTTTCTTTTTTTCCATGGTGCTGTCTGGGCTTTTGGCTGCAGAGCACATTGACAACAGTCTCTGCTTTCTGAGGGGCTTTCCTTTTTTCTGGTGTCTTCTTATCACTCCTCCATTCGGATATAGAATCATGGAATGGTCTGGGTTTAAAAGGACTTTAAAGCCCATCCAGTGCCACCCCCTGCCATGGGCAGGGACACCTCCCACTGTCCCAGGCTGCTCCAAGCCCTGTCCAACCTGGCCTTGGGCACTGCCAGGGATCCAGGGGCAGCCACAGCTGCTCTGGGCCTCCCCACCCTCACTGGGAAGGATTTTTATACATTTTATACCTTTTTCCTTCCCTGCTCAGCAGCTCCAAGCCCACCAGGAGCCCCGTGCTCTACACCTGTGCTGTGATGTTTATTTCTTCAGCCTCTCCCCAGGAATTATTCCAGGCAAAGACGTCAAACCACTCTGTGGAACACAAATTAAAAGCTCCCCTCTGTGAGGAAGATTTTCTCATCCTCACCACTGACAAAGGGAATCCTGCACAGAGCTGTGTTTTTAAGAGGAGATACACATTTATATAATATTCATATTTTGCCCCAAGCAACAAGAAGCTTTCAGGAGAGTCAGACAGAGGTCTCCAGCTCCTGCTCACCAAACCCCTTTGATTCCAGCACAAAGGAACAGGAGCCTGCAGGATTTTGGGTTGCTTTAAATCCCACTCTGGAACGAGGGAGATGAGGTACCTAATGAACCACACTCAGCCCTGCTGGGGTAATTCCTGAAAATCAGCCATCAGACAAAGCCTCTGATACACCAGGATGCTCTACAAATGGATTTGATCAGTTATTGATCAGTTATAAATGGCTTTGGTCGGTTTTTGATTAGTTATAAATGGCTTTGATCAGTTATTGACCATGATGATTATTCCTGCACTGAAGGGTGTGATACAGCCTCTCCCACAGCCCTCTGTGCCTTGAGGAGGAAAATAATAACAAAATCATACAAATCAGCATTTGTAACACTAGGAAAACACTTTCCTTTCTCCAGTCACTCTAAAAAGGAAGAGGAAAAGTGCAGCACTGAAAGGCTTTTACCACACAGCAGCAACAACTCCTTTTTTCTTCCCCTGCTGCCAAGAGGCAGAAAAAAATCGAGATTTTAATACATCTCTATGATCTCAATCACCTGCATGATCTAAGAAGCTCAGTGCAGAATGAGGTGCCAAAGTCTGAGAGCTGGAGTGTGTTAATTCCAGATCACATCTCCCCAGATGCTGGGAATGTTGCAGCTTCAGACTCGGCACCTTGATTCCTGCAAAGGCCCAAACCCAAAACTCAGCTGCAGCAAACACCAAATCCCTGGCTGACCCCTGGGGATTGAACATCAAGGGACTAGCATGTCTCCAAAATCCAGACACTGGCTCAAGCAGGTAGGGATCAAACAAACAAAACAAGCCAACAAAAAAAATCAAATGCAAGAAAACCAAAAACCAGGACGAAAAAAAAAAATCCCAAACCTGAGATCTTTTAATTGCCTTGAGTTTGAGCTTCCCCTTTCCCCAGGCTGCACAGTTGCACCAAATGCATTATCCACATTTCCATGTCCTAGTCCAGCATTTTATTGGCACCAGCAGGTTCCTGATGGCTTGTCAAGGTAACACAGAAGTGTTGGCTGCACTGACACAAACCAGTCTAATTCCACAGAGCTCACTTCACTCTTAGGTCTGGGTCCAGAACCATCTCAGTTCAGGGTTTTTCACCAGCCTGTCCCCATCCTAGGACTCTACAGAAATATCCCCCTGCAAGGAGAGGATGGGGTAGGATACACAGGAAGGGGACACAGCGTGATGTGTCACCCATCTCTCTCAGTAATATCCCCCCAGTGCTAAAACAACACATCTTCCCTTTAATATCCAGGTGGGGACAAAAACTCATGAGTGCCTTACCCTGATAAGACGCCCAGCACCAAGTTGAGCATGAAGAAAGAGCCAATGATGATGAGAGGGATGAAGTAAAGCCAATTCCAGGTGTTTCCTGCTGCGTCGTTTGTCTGGAAACAAAGGGAAAAGGGAGAGAAAAACACAAGTATTATTTCACCTCAGAAAGAAAACACCACACAGACCCTGCAGGGCAGAGGAGATTCTCCTTGGAATTCCATAGGAGAGTCCACCACTGATGTCCTGGTCAGTCGTGCTGTGTTCACCAGCTGAAATTCCAGCCAAAGAACTGATTGTCCCAACAGCCACACCATGGTTTTTCCTCAGCTCTAGTAGGGAGATCCCTCTGCTATCTCTGTCAATGACCTGAGGAGGGGATGGAGTTCACAGGTGACACCAGGCTGGGTGGGACATGGATGTGCTGGAGGGCAGCAGGCCCACAGAGGGGTCAGCCCAGGCTGGATCCATGGGGTCACACCAATGGGCTGAGGGTCAACAAGGGTCCTGTCCTTGTGTCACAGCTCCAGGCTGGGACAGAGGGGCTGGAAAGTTGGGAAAGGCCCTGGGGCTGCTGTGACAGTGGCTGGACATGAGCCCAGGTGTGCCCCAGTAGGCAAGAGGCCGATGGCACCCGGGCTGTCCCAGCCATGGTGTGCCCAGAGCAGTGACCACCCCTGTGCTGGGGCACCTCAAATCCTGTGTCCAGTTCTGGGCTCCTAAAGAAGGACACTGAGGGGCTGGAGCGTGTCCAGGGAAGGGAATGGAGCTGGGAAGGGGCTGGAGCCCCAGGAGAGGCTGAGGGAGCTGGGAAAGGGGCTCAGCCTCGAGAAAAGGAGGCTCAGGGGGGACCTTGTGGCTCTGCACAGCTCCCTGCCAGGAGGGGACAGCCGGGGGGGTCGGGCTCTGCTCCCAGGGAACAGGGACAGGAGGAGAGGGAACGGCCTCAGGCTGGGCCGGGGGAGGTTTAGACTGGATATTAGGGAAAATTCCTTCATGGAAATGCTGCCCAGCCCTGGCACAGCTGCCCAGGGCAGGGTTGGAGTCACACCCCTGAAGAGACTTAAAAGCCGTGTAGGGGACATGGGTCAGTGCTGGGGGAACGATGACCTTAAAGGCCTTTTCCAACCTAAACCATTCCACAGCTCCAGGCTGACCCTGCTGCAGGACCAAAACACATTTTTAGGTGGCCTAACCCTGTGCAGGGTCTCTCTGCAGCAGCTTCCTCCCTCCCCACCCCAGCTCTAGCTCTGCATTTCCATCAGAACCGAGCAGCTCCAGCAGGGAACCACAGCCCTCCCTAAAGCCCGGCTGCAGCTAAGCCCAGAACTGCTCACACACAGACAAGGAGTCTGCAAGAAAGCCAGGATCTCTGGAATGATAGAATTCCACATCTGCTCACTCAGCACCTCGGGCTCCTGTCAGCCAAACCCACCCTGAGCAGGCAGCAGGGGGAGAGGAACGGGAGGGAAGGGTGGTGGAGTTTATGACAAAGTTTCTGCATTCATCAGCCACGAGGGAGCTCTTTGGGGAAGTGCTGAAAAGGAAAATGCCACATGGCCATTGACAGAATCCCAGTGCTGAGGAAAATGCAAATTCCTCTCTTGTGCGGGAAGAATGCAGCAATCTGAGGAGCTGGTGTTGGGTGGAAGGAAAGGGAGAAGGGGAGCAAAAAGGAAAGACCTAAACACATTTTTCTCATCCTTCCTCCTCCTCCAGGGGGTAAAGAAAAACAGGAGCCCTGAGCTCACCTCCCTGCCCAAAGGCAGAGCCTACAGAGAAGAGCTCAAACACCACCTAGCAAAAACTGCACTAATTCTGATATTGGGGCTTTAACTTATTATCTGGGATGCTTTTTGGTCACCACTCCCAGTCATAGTCCCAAGAGGAGTTTTGCTTGCGGGATTCACAGGAGGAAATGCTTTAAATGTGCTTTACCTCAGCCATGCAGGTACTTGGTGCCACCACAAAAGTCTCTGTATAAAAAGTCACCCGATGAAGAGGCAAAACCTACACCACAGCATTTCTGACAGGTGATAACTTTTATAGCACTGATACAAGTGAGTTCTTGCATTCTCCCTGTCTGTTGGAACCCTGGCTACTGAGAATTTTAGACTTTCTTTGCTGCCAGGCACTGACCCCCAAGAGAACACTGCATTTGACCTGAGGCTGTGGAGAAGGCTTCCAAAAGTGAATAATAGAACTGGGATTATGGGTCTGCAGTTTGAATAGAAGTGTGTAATATCACGTAGTAGAAAACTTAAAATTTAAAGTTTTAGAATATAGTAATATACATAAAAAGCAAGATAGAAGTTTTAAGGCAGAGGCTAGTCCTTCTTACCTTCTTATTCATAGGTTTGGGTAATATTTTATAATTAGATAAAAAAGTCTGCATTGCGGACCACAAGTAGTTAGTTATTAAGCTAAAAGTAAAAATAATTTAAGTGTCACTTCTTAATTAGACAATTTATCCTTAAAAAGCCTTGTAGAGAGAAAGATACAACTCTATTTTTAGTTTGTTAGAGTGAAGTACTATAGAACTCACAGTTTGTAAGACTATAATATAGATAAAAACTAATAAACATCTAAGTCCAAGCAAAAAATACCATCTCACACATTTAATCCCAACCCTAAAAAAAAAAAAAAAAAAAAAAAAAACCAAGATTAGTGGTGATCCTCAACACTTGTCCTTCTCCCTCCTCCTGTAGAGGGTAAAGAAAAAGAGGAACCCTGAGCTCACCTCCCTGCCCAAAGGCAGAGCCCCAGAAAACTGCTCTCAAACAGCAACTGGCAAAAACTCTGTTAATTCTAACTGATATTGGTGCCTTTAACTTATTATCTGTGATACTTTTTGGCCAGTGTTCCAATCATATTTCCGAGAATAATTTTGCTTGTAGGACTCAGAAAAGGAAGCACTTTAAATGTGTTTTACCTCAGCTGTGCATGTACTTGGTACCACCTCAAAAGTCTCTGTATAAGTCACCCAGTGATCAGCAAACCCCAAACTGTCAGCATTTCTCACAGGTGCTAACATTTATAGCACTGACACAAGTCAATAGCCCTGGGGTTTGTTAATAGGGTGCAGTCTGCACAAATCCTTCCTCTGGGAACAGGCTCCGGATCAAACCCAGCATCTCCCCAAACAGCAAACACCACGTCAGGAATGGCTGTGTCAGTTGATCAGTGACTCAGAGGAGAGGAATGGGCACTCACCAACCTCACCACAACCACCCCTGCTCAGGCAGAACCAGCACGTGAGGGACAAATGGATCTGAGGAGAAACAGCCTGGGAAAATGGGAGCAGAAATGCAGGGAAAGCTCTGAGCTGCCCAATCAGGGTTTTGAAGGCCTTTGGAATACCTGACATCCCACCCCAATTCTTCATTCCCTGTTTTGTCTTTCCATTCTCCTCTCTCTTTGCTTTCAGCTCTCTCCTTGCCCTGTTCTGCCCTGCATCTCTGCAGATGGGCTCAGAGGGAATAGGGAAACTCATCCTCAGAGCTTCCTTCCCAGCATGAGGGAAGAAAGAGCCAGTGATGATGAGAGGGATGAAGTAAAGCCAATTCCAGGTGTTGCCTGCAGCACCATTTGTCTGGAAACAGAAAAAAAGGAGGAGTGGGGAAGTGCCTGGGGCAATTTTCAGAGCAATCCCAGGGTTTTATATTTAGGGGCTGCTCTTCAGCTCTCATCTTGTCAATCAAACACCTCTGGTTGCAGCAAGCAGATCCCATCCAGGGAGGGCTCGATGGGTCCCTTCCAGCTCAGGATATTCCATGGTTCTGTGAGACTGGGAATGCTGTCAGGCAGCCAGGGGGGCTGGAGAGCCCATGGAGAGGAGCTGGAGGAAGGAACAGATGGGAGAAGGGAAAACCACATAAACATGCAAAGGGAGTGCAGCGGGTTCACTGCTGCCAAATGATCATTTATCGTTTATTTCTCCATTTGAAGCCCAAACTTGGCGACAGATCCACAATTCCATGCCACGATCAAAGCCCTTAAAAATGAAATGTGTTGAAATACAACCAATTAACCACCCTTCCCTGAGCGTTTTCTGGATTACCTGCTGCTCAGGGCAGGGCAGGCTCTGTTTGCTCTGCCTCGCTCACGAGGATCCAGGACAAACTCCACTTTGGATATGGTGACAAACACCAGGCAAAAGTGGTGACAAACTGCTCCTGAGAAAGCAGAACCTTCTTGGACGTGCAACACCTTTCCCAGTGCTCCCAAGCGAGCTGGAACCCAAGCACAGAGTACAGCACCGGCTCTGCCACAGGGAGATGCTTTAATGACTGAAAACCTGTTTGCTGCCAGGAAAACCAAACTCCTTCCCCCAGGGAAAGCCCCCAGAGTCTCACAGGCAGCTCTGTCTGCCCTGAGCCCTTCATCCACAGAGCCACTGAGCTCCAGGCTCACTCATGAAGCAGGAGGAGCCAAGAGATCAAATCAATTTTTATGTTCCAGCTACAACATTTCACTGCTGTAACGTCTGGCCG
The DNA here is from genome assembly GCA_013399835.1 of Leptocoma aspasia. NCBI lineage: Eukaryota > Metazoa > Chordata > Aves > Passeriformes > Nectariniidae > Leptocoma > Leptocoma aspasia. Next base: position 15,269 of record VXAX01005481.1, read on the forward strand.
TCTGTCAGTGCCACTTGTGCCCACAGAGACGTAACAGGAGGGCAAGAGAAATGAAATACTCAACACAGTGTGCTAGAATTACATCCAGAAATTCAGGAGGGGCTCACAGGGGGCTCTCACACTGCTCCTGAGCCTTCTGATTAAAAACAGCCGTGGTGCTCTTCACAAGCACACCCTGAGCAGTGCCCACACCTGGCCCCAGGAGTGCCCCGGGCATGGAAAGGTCCATGTACCCTAAATGTGACAGCACAAGGCTCCCACAGCTGCACAGAGGGAAATTGAGGCAGCTGAGGGGCACTTTCAGGGCCACAGTGATCTCCACCTCAAACATCTAAAGCCCACACAAACTCTCCAGCCCCTGGAGTGCTCTTCCTAAAATGTCTGAGCTCTGCTCAGCCCCCAGCTGCTCCCACCCCTGACCTGGCACTGGCAGCAGGACACACCCAGCATGCTGAAATACCCAAATATCCAATTCCTAAAACCCAAAGGATCTCTCTAGCCTGTTCCAGGTGACTCTGCTCCACTGGCCACCCTGGAGCTGCTGTCCCTGCTCACAGCTGGGTGTCACAGGACAACCTTTCTCTGTTCACTCCCTATTGATGGCCTCTTGGTATATCTAAAAACAGAGACCAGACAAGATTAAGGGAATAAAAAGCAGTTCTATTTATTGAAGGGCCCTCAGGTACATTTTGGGCAGACAAAGCCCCCCAGGGGCTGCACCCAAAATGGACCACGGGTCACATTTGGGGTTTTCACACTTTTAGAAGTTTGGTCCATTTGCATATTGGGGGTTAATCTGCCAATTACAGCTTCAGGTAATGAAGTCATTTACCCCAAGTTTGCTCCCCCAGGTCACTTTTGTTTCCATCTCTCAGGCCTGAGGCAGTGAGGGGTCCTTGGTTCCCAGGCCTGGAGAGGAATTGTTGTGTCTGCCCAAAATGGGAAAGCAGCAGCTCCCACTGTGTGTGGAGTTTAGAGTTATACACTGAAGAACTGCAGGATTACAAATATATGGAATATATAAAAGCTCAAATCCTAAGGGATCACTATACTGGCTTTGAGCACCCAGGGGCTCTCCTCCCTCTGTGCACAGTGCTGGTGTCCCCAGGCAGTGACAGCACGGCCACCTCTCGAGCTGCAGGATCTGTGGGGGAACATTGGCAGCTGTGACAGAGCCAGAAGCCAAAGGCTGCTGTCCTGCAGGGGGATTAATGTCCTGAGCTGCAGAACGGGGCATTCTCCGGCACAGCACACGACACTTCCCACCACCAGGCCTTTTGTGACTTGTCCAAGAGCAGAGCAGGGCCAGGACTAATCCTCACTTTGTGTCCCAGGCACACAGAGCTGTTCAGGCACCGCTTCCCCGTGTTAACAAGGTGGCAGCTGTGTCTGCTTATTAATTCATTCCAAGATATGTTTTGAAACAATCGACTTGAAAGCAGCCAACTGCTGCTTGCGCTGTGCTGCAGAGCCCAGAAATGCCTTTTTATCACCTCTCATCTCCTTTCCTGCAGCCCTGGCCATCGCCCACCTTCCCAGGGCATGCAGGGGAGTTTCCTCATCCCTGGAAGTGTCCAAGGCTAGCTTGGACGGGGCTTGGAACAACCTGGGCTAGTGGGAGGTGTCCCTACCCATGGTGGAGGTGGAACGAGGTGATCTTTAAGGTCTTTTCCAGCTCAAACCAGTCTGGGATTCTCATGGTGGAGCTTCTTGTTGCTGCAGGACCAGCAGCAGCTCTGCTCCAGCCCCATCCCGTCGCCAGGAAATGGCCAAAAAAGCCTGGCCTGCTCCAGCATCCTTGTCCCAGCCCATCTCCATCCCTTCACTGGCTCCCCACGGTCTCTGCCTGCTTTTGGCTCCTTGCTCCCCATCCCCAGGGAGCCTCAGGGCTCACCAGATGTGTTCATTTATGCCAGATCCCACTGCTGACTCGATCAAAGGGAGCAGGAGCTGCTTTGGGAGGGGAAGGAACTTCACATGAAACAACCTTTAATGTGAAAGACAAACAATTAAGGGGCTGCCACGTAAATGTTTCCTGAGCTGGGGTCAATAACGGGATTTAATTGGACAGATACAGCCAAACACCACAGACCATTTGCTTTTACCGTGTTTTTAATCAAAATACAAAATACAGTACACCTAGATTTACTCATTGACTCTAATCAATGGCACAGCCTGACTTATTCAGGCCAATTAAAGGGTAATATTCCCTTAGTTAAGTGCTTTTGCATTGAGAACTCTCAGCTGTCTTGGAGAGATGAACTCTCTTTACCCTCTGTTTGATTTTTCACAACTCTCTTCCTCAACATTTCTGATAATTAGCAAAGCTATTTATGGGTGATTTATTTCTATCTGCTCCTTCTTACATTTAAATGAACACAGAAATTACTAAGAGTAAAATAAAAAATATTACAAGCATGTATGAGAGCACCTGGAACCTGCCTTACGATGAAAACAGAAGGAGAAAAAAGCCTTGTTTTAAAAAAGGCTTTAATGTTTAAAACCTTCTGTAGCCTTTCTGACCCAGAAACACCACTGAGCCCTGCACTGAGGAGGTCTCTGCTGGGTCCTGTTTCACCCAGGAGGTGACATTGGGTCACAGCCAGGTGGAAGGTGAGCTGCTCCCATATTCCTCAGCAGAACAGAGAAAAATCCCATTTCCCAAGTGCTGACCCCACGTGCTGCTCCAGACAGAACACCAGGATCTGCAGAAAGCCTTTCCCCATCCCAGTTTAATGCCATCTTGGTCCAATCCAGCCCAGTTTCTCTGGTTTCTGACTCTCAGATGTTCCAGCCTGTCGCTGGCCGGGGGCTATGGACAAATCACAAACAGGACAGGACTGCTCGGAATGTGCCTTGAGCCCTTTATTTTCCAGCATCAGTCTCATTACATGGTCATGGCAATGGGAAGATGCTTTTAGCTCACATCTTAGGCAGCAGATGAGGAACTTAATGTTACAGCCTAATTTATAAGTTTTCTGACCAATCGCACAAAGCAAAAGCATTTTGACAGTAGTTCCATCCAATCGCCATAAGCACACGTACCTTCAGTTAAAACAATGCTTGCTTACTTAGAATACAATACCTGTTTGTAAGCCTTAAAACACAATGCACAGAGCTCCATTGTTAAGCTTAGAACTTCTTAATATCTGCTAGATATACTTTTCTGCAGCTTAGGGAGTCATTCTAGACAAGCATTACTACAGGACCATTGTTCTAATTGTCCATCCTCTTATACTTTTTATATAACTTTTCTGCTGACTTATTTTATGGCTACTGCTTAGCTCTAATCACAATTCTGCTGTCTCTGAGGCCTGCCTTTTGCAGCTTTCCCAAAAAC
>VXAX01005481.1:18770-56350 GCA_013399835.1 Leptocoma aspasia
GGGGCTGTGCCACCCACTGACCCTGCAGAGCCAAATTCAGCTGGCACAGGAACGTCCCCATGGGCACTCCGGGGCTGTGCCACCCACTGACCCTGCAGAGCCAAATTCAGCTGGCACAGGAACGTCCCCATGGGCACTCTGGGGCTGTGCCACCCACTGACCCTGCAGAGCCAAATTCAGCTGGCACAGGAACGTCCCCGTGGGCACTCCGGGGCTGTGCCACCCACGGGAGGGACCTGGCACAGCCTGGGCTGCTCTGTGGGAAGGGTAAAACTGGAATGGGCTTAATGAAATTAGTGTCCAGTCCAAATGGTGCTCTGGGGTGGGCTTGGGTTGGGGTTCAGAGGTCCCCCCACCTGGGGTCAGTGGGATCAGGTGGGTCACAGCAGGTGCCACTGTTTGGGGAGGGAGGGAGTTCAAGTGGAAGAGCCCCCAACAAGCTGAGCCAAGCTCAAGCACTGCTTCTTAGGAGTTTACCTGCTTATGTGAGGAAAACCCCTCAGCTGGAGGTTTCCATGGCTGCAAGTGGGATGGACAGGATTTCAGGAACCTCTAAACTTCATGCAAGGTCCAGACAACAATTTGAGACTGGAGACACAGCCTTAAGCTGCACCTGGGGAAGTTTAGGCTGGGAAAAACTCTTCACTGAAAGAGGGATTGAGCAGAGACCATTTGCTTTTACCATGTTTTTAATCAAAATACAAAATACAGTACACCTAGATTTACTCATTGACTCTAATCAATGGCACAGCCTGACTTATTCAGGCCAATTAAAGGGTAATATTCCCTTAGTTAAGTGCTTTTGCATTGAGAACTACTCAGAATGGAGTCGCTGTCCCTGGGGGTGTTTAAAAAAAGACTGGATGTGACACTCAGGGCCATAGTTTCATTGACAAGGTGGTGTTAGGTCATAGGTTGAGATTCCCAAGTCCAAAGGTCTTTTCCAAACCAATTCTGGGATTCTGTGATCTGATCTCCTCCTGGAGCACATCGTAACTGCCTTTGTGGGGGGGTTGGACACCAGGAAAGATCCCATGGCAGAAGAAGTGTTTCCTGGGAGCCCTTTGGGATGGGGTCAGCAGTTGTAGGAAAAGTCCTCAGTGTCCCCAGTGGCCTCTGCCCTCCCCTCACATCAAAGCCCTGACAGAGCCTGGGCTCCTGTGGAGGGAACTGCAAACCCCTGCCACATTTACATCAAATCCGTGCTCCTGAGAGGATCCTGTCTCTTTGAGGTTTTTGAGCTGTTCCACTCCTCCTTTTCACCTTCACACACACCTGGATCACCACCCCCTTTAGGATTCTCATTTTCCACCTTTTTATTTCCTCTGATGGGACTCAGAAAGTGCCAAAGAAGAGTGAAGGGAGATACAACTCCCTCAAGTACACCAGTGTGTCAATGCGGGCGGTCGGTGATGGGACAAACCGAGGCGAGAGATCTCTGGAATCAAGGCTGGTCTTGGAGCATGAGGTTTGTTACACAGGGCGTGGGTAGAAATGTCCTGCAAAGAGCTGCCAGTCGCAGNCAATCCAGAGCTGGGCTTTCCTCTGAAATCATCCAAATGCATAAAATCAACACAAATATGAGAAGACTCTGGGTAAAATCCTCAAAGCTGGCAGCATTTTAATTTTGCACAATAGCAGTAGATGTAGGAACATGTTTTAACTGTAGTTGTTGCAAGCAATATTAATGTTAATTCAGCCAAGTTTAAATAGAAGCAAATCCTTCCCTTTGTTTCTCCCCTTCTCCAGAGCTGGGGAGGCTGAAAAAGCAAAACCACTGCTGTTTTATGCCTTGATCCAAAGGCTTATGGCACCAATATATCAATACATAAACATGCTAACAGGGTTTCTTGATAAAAAATTCATTCTTTCCCCAGCTAGCGTGAACTCACTCAGCTGCTTTATTCATGAGCCTGCCTGGCACTGAGAAAGCTCTGCCACTGTCAAAAATAACAGGCTGGCCAAGGGACTCTACCTCTTTTTAATGTTTTTATTTTGATTTTGTAGCCCCTCCTCCCTTTTTTTTTATTTTTAAACAGCTGTGGGCTTAAATTATGGATGGAAACTGGGTGCAGACTGTTCCTGGTGGGGACAGGTGAGGCACATGCAGGGTGAGGAAGGTCAGGCCTCTGGCTGGGGCTCTCAAGAGGAAGTTTTGCCCCAGCAAACACCTGCCCAGCCCCTCTCTGAGCCCCACGGGGCACTTATCTGGAAGAAAAGGAGGATTTAAGGCCAGGTTAGATGAGGCTTGCAGCACCCTGGTCTGCTGGAAGCTGTCCCTGCTCTCCTCAGCAGGGAGGCTGGAACGAGATGATCTTTAAGGTGCCTCCCAAACCATTCTGTGATTCTCTGAAGGTGCATTTTACACATTTTAGCACAAATCTAAAAGCCACAGAGCTCATGAGACTGAGTAATTCTAACAGTTTCACAAAATGTGACTCAAGCTGAGATGCCAGTTCATCCAGCAAAACTCCAAATATTCTGATTCCCACCAGCAGTGCCTCAGTCACCCATCTCAGGTTTCTCTAAGCACACAAGAAGGGGATTTTCTGGGAAGGGGCACAAGGAGAGCACAGGGGCTCTTGGGGTTGGGTGGTGCAGTTGGAGAGAGCACCTTGAAAAAACAGATTCTGCTGCTGAGCTTGGAATTCTTATCAAGCACAAATCATTCATCGCCTGAGGGAACCCCTGTGTGAGTCAAGCTGCACTTGGAGTAAATTCAGTGCTCCCTGGACATGGTTTTCTTACTCTGCAAAGGCTTCAGGTGTCTGAAGATCCAAAGCTGTCCCCAAAGGTGCTCTGAAAGTCACGAGGAGGCAGAAATATCCCCAGGTATAAATGTATAAAACACAGAGACAGATTTAGAGCCCTGCTCACTCTGGCTGCTCAGGGACACACGAGATTTACAGATAAGGATGCATTCAGACCCACACAGAGTTTTGCTGGTCTAGTGAGTAGATGCAGGATAAACTTTTCCTGCCACTCAGCAGTCCCCGGGCCCTGCAGCCCTCAGGGCAGAGTCAGTCACACAGAGCCATTCCCAGAGCACCCAGCAATCCAATACTCCAGCATTTGCTGGCTTTGAGCAGAGGAAATTGTGGGGTAAAGCCCAAAATCATTGCAAATAACAGCCCACAGGCTTCCTCATCATCCTAGTGCAGATCCAGATTCTTCCTGATTTTCCCTCTAAACATCACCTGCAAAGATTCCCAAGAAGTTTCCAGCAGCAGGTAATTGGTTGAATAAATTCAAGCCTTGATTCCATTGTATAAAATCATAACCAAGGGCTGTTACACACCTGCATTCTCCAGCAGAGGACTGAGAATGAGCACAGTATTGATTTATTTAGGTTTGGCCACCTTCTCATTCTTGTCTTCTAATGAGACACCTCCAACAGTTCAGCTTTTCCTTAATTATGAGCAAAAAAAATCCTTGTAAATAAATCTACAGCTCAGGAGCTGGAGCTGAGAGCTCAGTCCCACAGAACTGAGAGCACAGCAAAGCCCCCAGGCCCAAGAGCCCTTTGTCAATGCAATCCCTACTCAGAACAAGATTCCAAAGGCCTTTTATCCCTCTCATTTCCCTGCTTCAGACAAAACAGAACAAAAAGCCAGTTGGGCATGATCCTCTCAGCTCCATCTAAAGATGTTTCGCAAGGTTTTGTGAAGACATTTTAAATAAAAAGGACTCTCTGCTATAGGAAAGAAAAAAAGAATTTTCCTAATCAAAAGCCTTGCCAAGTTGTTCCAAATTTGAATGAAAACTGCCTGTGAAATTCCAAATTGAAGTGTGAAAATATTTACTACAGTGTATATCCATTTAGCCTGTAAAAAGTGATGAACCCAGCTCAAAGCTGCTCCTCTCTGGATTCCAGGAGGAGGAAACCACCTGGGAACAGGGATGGACAGCAAAGGTTTGCCACAGACCAGTTAAACAAACCAACCCCAGAAGGGGCAGGGACACTCAGGGGTTTTTTTGGGGATGAGCTGCTTCCCACAGTTCCTTTCTGTGGGATTTTCTTCTGCTTTCTGGGTGATTTTCCTCCCCTGCAAGGGATTTTCTGGATTTTAGAATCACAGAATATTTCAGATTGGAAGGGACTTTAAAACTCATCTCATCCCTCCCCCTGCCACAGGCAGGGGCACCTTCCACCATCCCAGGTGGCTCCAAGCCCCATCCAGCCTGGCCTTGGACACTGCCAGGGATGGTGTGTGAAAACACAAAAAAGAATAAAAATGTTGCTGTAATTAAAAAAATGGGTTAAAAATTTCCTGTTAAAGTCTCTGTCGTGCCAGGAACTTTATCTTTTGGTGGAAAAACAACAGATTGCTCGAGAGGTGGTGTCTGCCCCATCCTTGGCAGTGCCCAAGGCCAGGCTGGATGGGGCTTGGAGCAGCCTGGGACAGTGGGAGGTGTCCCTGTCCATGGCAGGGGTGGCACTGGGTAAGCTTTAAGGTCCCCTCCAACCCAGACCATTCCAGGATTCCATAAAAAGAAGCAGGGAGGCTGGAATGTCACAGTGGCAGACAGAACAATGGCACCTTCTGCCCCTGAGCAGCTTCAGCTCCCACCTGGAGCTCCTCATGGAGCCCAAGAGACTGACCACAGGTGACCTTACCCCATCACATTGTCCTCCCTCATCCCTGCTGGTGACACAGCACAAACCCAGCCCTGACAACTGCCATCTGTGCCAAGCCCAGCACCCCCTGAGCTGCCTTGCACCCACAGGGAGCATCCAGCTCACCCCAGCACCCACCATTGTCCCATTCACCTGAGTGCTGTGCCCAGCTCTGGCCCCTCAGTTTGGGAAGGATGTCGAGACACTTGAGCACATCCAGAGGAGGCAACGAGGCTGGTGAGGGGCTGGGAACACAAACCCTGTGAGGAACCACGGAGGGAGCTGGGGGTGTTCAGCCTGGAGAAAAGGAGACTCAGGGGTGACCTCAGCACTCTCTGTGACCCCTGAAAGGTGCCTGTGCTCAGCTGGGGCTGGGCTCTGTCTCCAGGCAGCACTGACAGAACCAGAGGACACAGCCTGGAGCTGTGCCAAGGGAAATATGGGTTGGATGTTAGGAAAAACTTTTTCACCAAAAGAGTGGTAAAGTTCTGGAATGGCTGCCCAGGGAGGGGCTGGAGTCACCATCCCTGGGGGTGTTTAACAAAGCCTGGATGTGGCACTGGGTGCCAGGGTTTAGTTGAGGTGTTGGGGCTGGGTTGGACTCGATGATCTTAAAGGTCTCTTCCCACCCAGTGATTCTGTGATTCTGTGATTCGAGCCCCCTGCACCCAGGGATGTGATCTGGAGAGTAAAGAGCAAAATCCTTCCCCCAGAGCATGGATTTGGGACTGCCATCAGAACTACAACATCAAGTGAAACCTCCACTTCTGGTTTTCCCAGACCCATTCTGTCACTCTGTGTCCCTGCAGCCCCTGATGCAGCAGGGATGGCAGGGCACTGGCATGTCCTGAAAGCACCCAGCTGCCTTTTTCATCCTGGGCAGGAAAGCAATTGTCAGGCATGCTCAGGGCTGTTTGTACCTTCGGTGCTTTCATGCTGTTGAGCTGCGAGTGGATTTCTTCAGCTGGAGGTTTTTTTCTTGGCAAGCCCCCGTGATTACTGTTTGGAGAGGTTTCATTGCTTTTCAGAGAGCAATTGCTGCCTTGAAGAGACTCTTGAAGTTTGTCTGATATATGTCACTCTCCTGCTGTATACCTGAAATGTCTCCTATTAAACCTGGAGGTGGCCACCTCACAGTCATTTGGAATAAATCTTCCCTGAGACATTAAATAAACCCCTGAAGATTCAGGGAGGTGCTTCAGCTCCTGCTCAGCTTCACACATTTGCTCCAGGGCTGTTCTGAGCAGGGTAATTTGCTGGAGCAGGGTTGAAATGTCTCAGTCCTCTCAGGCTTGGAGGGAATGCCCACGTGGGCACGGGGTCAGCCAGGCTGTGTTCCCAGCTGGATGGAGACCCAGGCATGGGCACACACGTGCAGCACTCTTGGCATTTAAATATTCCAAAGCCATTTTAGCCTTAGGCTGGCTCCACACATTCCCTATTCCAGCATCTTTGGGTTTCTGCAAGCCTTCCAGAGGAGGAGGCAGGCAAAGCCTGCATGCCTTAAAAGAGCTGGGAATTCAGCCCTTTGGCAAACAGGCCCTGCAGCCCCCCAGAATCCAGGAGGAAAGCAGGAATAATGGATATCAGCCCGGGCAGAACTGGGACTGGTGCAGTTCTTGTACTGACAGCTCACACAGGATCCATCAGCTGTGCAGATTCCTCCTTTTACCACGTGCTTTCCCCTCACAGAACATTGTGCTGCTTGTGCAGTGCTCCACGAGGGATTTTTCCTACAAATCCATGGATGCTCACACAATTTATTACACTGCTGGACTGCGTACACCCAGCCAGGTCTCATTAGTAGCAGGTTTGTTACTCCAAAGCCTGGAGTGAGGCTTCTCCCTGGGGAAAAGGGAGTTGGGAAATCCACTCCATCTGCTGCTCAGGAGAGTTTGGACACAGAGCTCCAGGCAGGGGTTTAAGGCACGGACAAATTTGGACATTTTTACACACATGGGTGGTAGGTGAGTCTGTTTACACAAGAATTTCTGAAATTTGAGATGCTGAGATATCTGCCACACACCAGTGATCAGCTAAGTGAATGAAATTTGACCTAAAAGACTGGTTTTTCTACATAATAATAAATCTGATACTCAAAAAAACCCACAGTTTGTAACAACATAATGGAAGGGAGGAGACATGGATGAAATTCACATCTCAACTGGCAAAAAGTCTGTGTGCCAACAGCAGGGGTGTAAGGGGGCTGTGGGGCACACAGGTTGGGATGGGTTTCACACATCCAGAACTCCCATTGTGGTTTTGTGCTCAAGTCAATAGTTTGGCTGAGCTGGTTTGGGGTTTTTGTGCAAGGATTTGGTCACCCCTAAGTGTGTCCCTGCCTTGCAGTACCCCTTCTACAAAAGCAGCATCCACAGGAGAGGTTTTTCCCTTCCTCCCCACCAGCCTTTCCCTCACAAACCAACCCTGCCCTCAGAGCTGCTGCTCTTGGCCGCCTGCTCCAGACTCTGCCAGCACTGCCCTATTTTCCTGCACATGATTGGTGATACTGAGCCACAAAATCAACAAAATCAACATTAACCCCACAGCTCCAGGCTGGGAATTATCATTTATGTGCTCGCTGAAGGTGGCTGGTTCTTATTAGCAAATTCAAATCACCCTAACTCGATAGCGAGTGCAATTGAGCACTAACAGCATTAGGAGATTTTTCTCTTTATGAAGCTGCAGGGAGAAAGAGAGCACAGTTACAGCGTGGCACAGCTCAGGAGCTCAGCTCCCATCTCCATCACGGGTGCATGACACCAGCATGTGACACGTGCCCTGCTGGCTTTGTCCCCAGCGTGTCCCTGGGCATCTCCAGGAGCAAATGCACAGTGACAAGAGAAGTTCAGCACTGGTGAGCATCAGGTCCCAAGGGTAACCTCTCCCTGGGTGAGGGCTGGAGGGGATTTGACACTAAATCTGTGGCCAGCTGTGAGGCAGATGCTGTGTGCTCTTGGCTCCTAGACGCCCGAAAAAGCTGAGAGATCAGAACAGGCTCTGCTGCAGACAAAACCATGTTGACATTTCTTCACCCAGTACACCTGTGGGCATTGCATGTTTCAGCATTCATTTTTCATCTGTTGGCTCCTCCCTTCCCACATGTGCTCCATTATTGGATCCCCCAGAGGGTGCTGGCACTGCCCGGGCTCCCCAGGGAATGGGCACGGCCCCGAGGCTGCCAGAGCTCCAGGAGCGTTTGGACAGCGCTGCCAGGGATGGACAGGGTGGCATTGTTGGGGTGTCCTGCACAGTCCTGGACTCGATGCTCCTGGTCATCCTTTCAGCTGTGATTCCCTGATCTCCACCTCTACAAAGACCCAGCTAAATCCTGAGCTGTGTCCCAGGGAAGCAGAGCACCCTGGCTCTCAGGTTGCTCTGGTGCAGCTCTTACTGCCAAGGCTGGCACTGCCCCCTGCTCTGTTTTCCCAGTGCTGGCACTTCCAGCGCTGCATTCTGACATCCCACATTCATCTGGAGCAAAACTTGATCCTTGGACATGACAGGGAAGGCAGTGGCAACAAAGGAACCATGTCAGAAACATGCTGTGGGATTCAGAGTGGCAAAACAAAGCCTCTCCTTGTGCTTATTTTCCCTGTTAATGTAAGGAAAACTGTGGTAGTTGTTTGCACGAGGGGTTTACCAGTTGTGCTGGTTCTTTCCCCTCGTGCATAAAGACTCTGACTCCAGGTATCAGAAGGTTTAAGATAGTTTATTTATGATGGCTCCATGTCCAGGCTGAGGCTTTTGCCTCAGCCATGCAGCCTGGTACAATCTTAGTACATTTGCTTTCTTCCATCAGTGCCTTACAAGAACAAGTGCCTTACAAGTACAAGAATGTCCTGCTGCCTGCAAGAATGCTCTGTGTCTTGCCAGAATGCTTCTCTCTCCAGAATGCCAAGGTGAGGAATGCCAGCTTTCCTCATTGGTTAGATAGAGAAAAACTATCTCTCTATGTTTTTGGAACAGAGCAGAGAAACACCAGCCATGTCCCTGAGAATAGGATACAGCCCAGAGATATTTTCCCAAATCTCTCTTGTTTCACTTGGGAATGAAATCTAGCAGGCTTGCTGCTAGGACATTCATAAAACCCAAACTCATAATTACCACAGAAAACCCTTCTGCAGCTTTTCCTTTTGCTGCCTGCTTTGCTGGTTAAACAGCTTTGCTTCTCAATATTTATTCACAAGGAGAGCTGATCATGCACAGAGAGTGATCATAGGAGACTGAACCCATCCTAAGCCTCTTCACACCACTGCTGCCAGCCCCAGGACACACAGACACCACTGCTGCCAGCCCCAGGACACACAGACACCTCTGCTGCCAGCCCCAGGACACACAGACATCACTGCAAACACATTTCTTATCACTCCTCTCAATATTTAGCAATTGTGGGTCTGTGATTTAGTGGATTGGCTTCAGGTCACTTCTAACAGAGAGCAGAACAACTGCTCACCAGTTGTACGTGGAGAGAAGAGCAATCCCAGTGCCACCAGTGACACAGAGCAATCCCAGTGACACCAATGACACAGAGCAATCCCAGTGCCACCAGTGGCACAGAGCACTCCCAGTGCCACCAGTGACACAGAGCACTCCCAGTGCCACCTGCAGAGTCCCACAGGCTCTGCTGGAGCAGTCACTGCACCACTGCTGTGACAGTCCCCATGAGCAAAGCCAAGTGCAACCCCCCCCAGGAAACCACAATCTGAGCAAAGGGCCAGCAAAAAGACACTTAAGTCACCTGTAAGCCTTAACTGGCAGGTCTCAGAGGTGCTGAAAGTGTGGAGGTTCTTGAGCCCTGAGGAATCTCACGAGCAGCCAGGGAGCAAAGAGGAACCTTCACCCAAGTCTGAGATGAGGGGATCTGCTTTCTGTTATTTATTTCCCTTCTGTTTTCTGTAGCACATTCAAACTGCACCCTCACAGCACCTCCCTGGGGGGTTTGCTCAGGAAATCACCTCATGGTCCAGGTAACCAGTGCTGGTCACATCCAAACTCCTCCTGAGGAACATCACCTTGGATCCCCCAGCTCACACTTGTGAGCGATGGAGTCCAAGAGTCACAGGTTTGATCTCCATAAATAAACCTTTCACTGGCACAGGGTGCCCAGAGCAGCTGTGGCTGTCCCTGGATCCCTGGAAGTGTCCCAGGCCAGGCTGGATGGGGCTTGGAGCACCCAGGGATAGTGGAAGGTGTCCCTGCCCATGGTGGAGGTGAAATGAGATGAGTTTTAAGGTCCCTTCCAACCCAACCATTCCATGATTCTATGAAACACCCCAAATGCACATGTGAGCTCTCCAAACTGGGACAACAGAGTCTCTTCTGCCCCTACAGCCCCAACACCATCCCACCAACAAAACCATCTCTGGGTTGGCTGGAAATGGAACAACAATTACATCCCAGCCTTTCATTTCTGTGTCTTCTTAGGAATACAGAAATTCAAAGACACAAAAAGGAATGAAAAATACCGAGTGAATCATAAGCTATTTTAATTCAGGGAGGGTAAAGTTCCAGTTGGGATCCAATTTAAGGTAGATTTTCATCTTGTTTGAACTGTTCATCCCTACTCAGAAGCATATTAGGTTAGGCCCAGTCCACAGTCTTGGAAGACCCACTGGACACTAATATTTGTCAGTAGGAAATGGAAAAAATGAAAATCTCTTGCAATTAAGATCAAAAGAGAACGAGGGTGCACTTTGACATTTCTCCTCTCCTGCAAGGAGCCCCTGTTTTGCAAAGCCAATTCCACCGTGGAGCTTTGAGCTCCTGGAGAGGAAAGGTGCAAGGTGAAAGCCCAGCTCACTGGAAGTCAGCCCCGAGGTTTCTGACTGCTCCAGATGGAGCACGTTTGACCTATGATTTTCAGGGACCACAAACACAATTCTGAATTCCTTGGAAGTTCCTGGTGCACATCAAAGGCACGGCTGCATGTTGTTGCAAGAACATAATATAAGTTTTCCCTGCATGCAGGCCTGCAGAAAACTTCTTCCCATGGGAAAGCGTCTTTTTACTCTGTATAAGATATTATAAACAAATCTCTGAGCTGCGTTTCAAGGACAGAGGTTTTCTCTGCCTGTCTCCTGATATAGGAGATGGCAGTTTTCTTCCTTTCAGCCTATGAGGTGAAAAGTTGTTATCTCTGATTGTGTGAGCTGTTCTGGCATTTCTTGGACGGAGCTGGAAGCAGCAGCTTCGATGCTCCAGACTGGGCAGATAATAGCCCAATTCTTTGAATTATGGAGTCATGTTAATAAATCATATTTAGCCTTCTGATATTATTGCTAAGAGTCCTTTGTCACTGCATGGACCACAGCAATACCTGCACCTCACAGAGGGAGCAGAGCACAGCAAACCATGCTGGCTCTGAAGGACAGCAAGGAGCCCCAGCCCCTTCCCAACCCACTGAGGATCCCAGGGAAAGCTCTGAGCTCCAAACTCATCACTGCCAGGTCCACAGCAGCTCCCTCAGGAAGGCTCCCAGCTGGCTCCTCTTTGTCAGGCATGCTTAGACTCAGGCTAGCAAAAGAATTATTTCAACCGAGGAATTCATGGGCAGGCACAGAAGTTTTCAGGCTTTTCTCACTTTGCAAAAGAATGGGAGCTTCCCATGGCAACCAGGGGAGGGTTTGATGATGGGCAATAAGGTTTTGCATGGGCAAAACTGGGAATTACTGCTCAGAAAAGGAAACCAGAGTTGTACTATTGCCTCTTTAAAAGGTTTTCCACCTCCACAGAGCCCATATTAGCAATAGATGAATCACTGTCATTCACAAACACCAAGGATGTAAACAAGAGGATCTGAAATGATCCAGAAATTATCTTAATCTGAAAACTAGATCTGGAGGGGAAACAGGGCTCAGCAGGACTCAGATCCCAGGGCACCACAGCTTCTCTTGCTGAGCAATGGCATTGTTTCCTCCCAGCCCAGCACAGTGATTTCTTCACCCACACTCTGCCCTTGGAGTCCATCACTGGAAATATTCTCCCTCAGCAGCACCAACATCCCCCAGCTCCAGCAGCCCCTGGGTACTGCCAGAGCCCTGCTCAGAGCATGATAACAAATGCAGCCATTCTTGGCATATCCAGACACTTCATGGGGATGATGAATAAATTCAATTAACAGGCCCAAGAGCAGATCTGAGCACCAGTTACCTCTTACCTCAGGCACAAGCTAAGTGGGTCTCTGCTGTCCCAGCCTCAGCAGCAACCCATGGTGTCCCATGTCACCCCAAGGCCAGTGGGATGCTCCAGGTGAACACCACCAGCTCCAAGGGCCACCCTGAACCAGAGAGCCCAGAGCAGAGACTGCCCCAGCACCACCACACCAGATGCACAACAGCTTCATCAACCCAATTAAAGCTGAATCCACACTGCAGAGAGACACAAGTCCTGCCACCAGCCCAGCCTGGCACGGGGCTGGTCCCAACCTAGCACAGGGCTGGTTCCAGCCTGGCATGGGGCTGGTCCCAACCAGGCACTGGGCTGGTTCCAGCCTGGCATGGGGCTGGTCCCAACCTAGCACAGGGCTGGTTCCAGCCTGGCATGGGGCTGGTCCCAACCTGGCACTGGGCTGGTTCCAGCCTGGCATGGGGCTGGTCCCAGCTGCACAAAGCCAGGTCTAGGGCATGTGGCCCCTGAGCAGCATTGCCCCCACAGTAAGCTGCTGCTGTAGCAGATTCTTCCCTAATTTCATGGTCCAGAAAATGCTCTGCCCATGCTTGAGGGGTCTCTGACCTGTCTGCTCTGGGTTGGACTGAAAACCTGGTCACTGCACTGGGCTCCCACCCCAAGGAAAACAGTTGGGTTACTCTGTTTTAATACATTCCCAGATGATGCTGAAGCTTGGCATTAGCAGGAGGTGCTCCATTTGCTGGAAAAAATGTTCTGATCACCAAATTTCCTAAATCACCTGTTGCTCCCTGGGCACTTTTGAGCAGAAACAAGTCACAGCTGAGACAAACCTGCAGCTCCTAGAAGAGCTTGGCTGGAGTCATTGTTCCAAGGCTTTTGTGCTGCTGAGGCAGGAAGATCTTTTCCCCAGCTTATTATTGAAGAATTTCACCCTACTGATGATTCAGCCTCTTTGCTTCAGGCATAAATCACCTCCCAGATAAAGCCTTGCTAGAAAGCTTTCATGGGCCCCAATTAAAAGGAAGAGTCTCTGGAAGTATAAACAGTGGATCAGCATGGTAAAAATGGGCAGAGATTTGTGAACTTGCTTTCTTCTTGCTCTCCTAATTCCTCAATTTATCACAGGACAAGGAGTGAATATTTACAAGGTAGGTTTCCAACTGCAAAGGCTGTGCTGAAGCCTTTGATACTGTGACTTTCTTAATCTGTAGGAAAGCTGGATCTGGACCACCTTTAAAGTCACCTCATTCTTTTGGGGAAGACTGAATAACCCTTCACAACAAACCCCTCACTTCTGACAGACCTGAGCCAAGCCATCAAACCCCAACCCCTCTTTCCTGAACACCCTTGACACCAAACTCCTCAGTTTGCCTGATGCCATCACAGACCAACTTTTTCAGCCACCAATCTGCTTTCAGGACAGAGCAAACCCTCCCAGATTTCAACTGATGCTGAACTGGTGAAGCACATCCCAGCCAGTGACTGGTCCCTGAGATCACCCTAAAGCCCTGCTCCCCTGAACCCCCCCAGGCACAGCGCAGCAGGAAGAGGGCAGGGAGAACAAAAAGCCCTGTTGGTGCAGGACAATCAATCCAGCCCCGTTTTGCAGCAGGAAATGAATGGGCCATTAAGGCAGAAGTTGTAACCTCAGCCTTCCCCTAATGGCTCTCAGTCCCAGACTGCCTGGCAGCGCAGGGATTTCGGTCCCAGCAGGGCTGGCTGCTCCAACAGCGGCAAGGGAGGGGTTTGTACAAGCAGGGGCACAAATCCACCCCAGCCTGAGCCAGCCTGTGGTGGTGGCACACACGGGAAGGAGAATTAGCAGCTTTTATAGAATCACAGATTTGGGCTGAAGGGACCTTAAATCCCATCCCATCCCACCCCTGCCATGGGCAGGGACTCCTCCCACTGTCCCAGGCTGCTCCAAGCCCTGTCCAGCCTGGCCTTGGGCACTGCCAGGGACCCAGGGGCAGCCACAGCTGCTCTGGGCACCCTGTGCCAGGGCCTGCCCACCCTCCCAGGGAACAATTCCTTCCCAATACCCCACCTAACCCCACTCTCTGTCAGACTGAAGCCATTCCCTGTGTCCTGTCCCTCCATCCCTTGTCCCCAGTCCCTCTCCAGCTCTCCTGGAGCCCCTTTAGGCCCTGGAAGGGGCTCTGAGGTCTCCACACAACCTCTCCTGTGTCTTCTTCTGTGTCCATAGGGGAGGTGCTCTATTCCCAACTTCGTGGCCTCCTCTGGACTTGCTCCCCCAGTTCCATGTCCTCGTTCTGTTGGGGGCTCCAGAACTGTGTGTTTTTCTCTACTTTCATAAGTTAGCAGGAGAAAATGCTCCTTTTTTCTTACTAATGCTTAATCACAGTTTACACAGACCACATCTCGCCTCCCATGGTCCCACCAGCCTTTTGGAAATCTTAATTAAGCAAAAGATTAAAAGTAGGTCCACAGCTCAGCTCTGATGAGTATCCAGCATCAGGGGAATGCTGCTCTCCTTGAGGAGACCAGAGCCTGGGGCTGGCAGGGAAACTTCTGATAAAATTTTCCTGACAAAAGAGCATTTTCCTCAGCAGTGGAAAACTCAGTTGGTGAACCAGAGCTCCCTGAGCAAGGAATAACCTCTGACACGCCCCTTTGTCTAAGTCTCAGCATGTGCTCACTTCTTCTACCCGTTCTGGATTCAAGGGGAATCCAGAACTTCTTCCACACTCTTCCCAGTCTGGGTGCAGTAGGGATCAGGCTGGTTCAGGCAGCATCCTGGGCTGTTGCTGAACTGCCTGGAGCTGCAAGGATGGATTCCATCCACAGGGGAGTGTTCAGGATGAGGGAGCTGATTCCCCCCCTCTACTCTGCCCTTGTGGGACCTCACTTGGGGTTCTGTGTCCATGTCTGGGGTCCTCAACATCAGGAGGACCTGGAGCTGTTGGAACAAGTCCAGAGGAGCCCATGGAGCTGCTCCCAGGGCTGGAGCCAGGCTGGGAGAGCTGGGGGTGTTCACCTGGAGAAGTGAAGGCTCCAGGGAGAGCTCAGAGCCCTTCCAGGGCCTAAAGGAACTTCTGAAAAGGAGGGAGAGGGACTTTTTATACGGGCAGAGTGACAGAATAAGGGACAATGATTTCAAACTGAAAGATAGCAGAGTTAAATGGGATACTGGGGAGAAATTCTTCCCTATGAGGCAGTGAGGCCCTGGCACAGGGTGCCCAGAGCAGCTGTGGCTGCCCCTGGATCCCTGGCAGTGCCCAAGGCCAGGCTGGACAGGGCTTAGAGCCACCTGGGCTACTGGAAGGTGTCCCTGCCCATGGCAAATGTTGGAATGGGATTATCCCTTCCAACCCAGACCATTCTATAATTCTATGACTTCACAGCTGTTATCTGTACACAGCCTGACAATGCATCCACAAACACCCCATGGAGGATTTTCAGTCCCTGCTGCAGCATAATCTGGGCTTTTGTCTCCTTTTTTCAATTTGATGAACTTGGAGTAGGCACAGAAGATGCCAAACCAAAAAACAGGTGGCCAGAAAAGAGCACATGACTGAAGCTGTGAAAAGGCTGAGGGCTGCACGGAGTGGATCTTCTCCACCCACAGCTTCTCTCTGTTTCCAACCTGCAATAGCACAGCCAGGTCCTCAGCAAGCAGAGCAGCACAGGGAGGGGGTGCCAGCCCTTGGGGACAAGGGACAGGTGGCAGGGATGGCTCCTGGCATCACTTACTTCTGCTGAGTGTCCCATGGCACAGCACAAACCACTCACCCTCCCCTCAGAGAGAACATCCAGAGCCCCCCAGATCTGCCAGATCCAAGCATCAAACCCTAAGCTGGGGTCTCAGACACAACAATTCCAACTCTGCAGCTGCTCCAGGCACAAGTTCCCAATTAATGGGGATCTAGAATGAAACTACAACAGCTTCAAAGCAACCCCCAAAATCAATACCCCCATAGTAAGCTCGGGGTTTTGCATGTGGTACGAGAGGCAGGTTGGGAGAAGATGATCTCATATACCACATATTGATTAATCAATTCCAGCCAGGATGCTAATGGGCTTTTCTTACAACACTTGGCACCAGGAGGAAGGAGCAGGAATGCTGAATGAGAAGGGGAGAAACTGGTGGTGTGGTGAAGCTTTAGGGTGAGGGAAGAAATGCAGCGGGAAATCTTCTAGAGATGGCTTTAAGTGGTCAGAGACTGGGAATAAATGGAGGAACTGAGCAACAGAGGGAGAAGGGAATAAATCACATTTATTGGCTCCAAACACAGCAGAATTGTACCTGGCAATTGACTGTGGCTGAGGATAATCCTTTCCTGTTGCTACAAAAACCCTCCCAGGAAGCACTGAAACAGCCCAGCATGGCTCTGGGGTCTGTGATGAAGAAAACTGAGCACAGCATCAACCCTCCAGCCAGAGAAATGGGCTGAGGGCACCAGTAATGCCTGACTTAGGGATTTTTTCCCCATAAACTACACCCTCAAATGAGAGCATTGCATTGCCTGGAAGGCAGCAGAGGCAGGGGAAATCATCCTGCTCTTTGTAAAATTGGGAAGAGCAAAACTGACCAGCCAAGAGGCTGTGCCAGTCCTGGTCCTGCCTTGCAGGAGGCAGGGAAATTCAGCCTGGTGCATCTTCTCTGCAGCCCACAGAGTCGTGCCAGGGGTGAAGGTGAGTGATAGGGCTTTGTAAAACTGGACTGGACTAACCAAAACCAGTACTGGAGCTCTGTGTTACACGTTTGATCAACAAGGGCTACACACAGGCAGGAGAGGAAAAAACCTCCCAGTACAAAATATTTAGGAGTTGCTGCTTTTGCCAGCCAATTTTGTACAATTTGGATTTTCTGTGGGGCATTGTGAGAACTTGCTCCTGCTCACCCAGCAGAGCACAGTACGCAGGCTTGCTACCAAAAACGCAAAAGATCGAGCAAAAGTCTTATTTTGATGGAGGGCTAATTAAAAATATCTGAACTGTGTTTTTCAATGTGAGAAGTCCCTGTTCGGGTGCCACATGAAGAGGTGCAGTGAGAGCCAGGGTGTTATAAGCTTTCACTGGTCCCTTCACCCCCAGAGAGCTCTGCTGGCCCGGAAGGCTTGAAAAATGAGTGGGATGCTCTTGTGGCAGTGTTTGAAACAAAAAGGGTTTAATAAGAAACAAAATAACAAACTCTTTTGCAGAGAAAAGCCCTGCCAGGTGCAGGAGGTGCTTGCCCTGCTAAGACACGCCACAAAAGCAGTTAGGTCTTTTGTTCTGTCCTTTTTGTACCTGATTGCCCAGGCAGGACCTTTTGGCCTCGGTCCAATAGAGTTGCCCTAAGTTCATGGTGCAGTTCCAAAGGTCTTATGAGGTGTCCCTGTACCAAATTTGGGGGGGAGAACTTTCTACTGCCTTTGCCTTACTTGGGAGACAAAGGGCATTTCAAAATTCTCTTGTAATTTTGTCACCCTGTCAACAGTGGGCACATTGCTACAGGGTGACACCAGCTCCTGCACTGCCACCACCCCTGTGCCACCACACATCCCACTGCAGCTGAGCAGCTCTGCAGCCTCAAAGCACCACAGACTCAACCAGAAACAGACTCTCAGGAAAACAGGAATGATCCTCCTGAAAAGCAGGGGTTCAGGAGGTGAAAACCACACTAACACAATGACTTTTTTCTTCCAGAACCATCTCTTCCCAAGCAGCACCCCCAGCCCCAGCAGAGGACTCACGTTGTAGAGGATGTCGGTCCAGCCCTCCATGGTGATGCACTGGAAGACGGTGAGCACGGCGAAGAGGATGTTGTCAAAGTTGGTGATGCCATAGTTGGGGCCCTGCCAGTACTCCCTGCACGTGGTCCCGCTCTCACACTGCCTGGCAGGAGGCTCCTCTCCACAGGGAAAGTCCCCCACCTCCTCACCTGCAGAGAGGGGAGAGAAGTTACTGATTGGAACTATCCTGAAAAGTTCCTGCTTGTTGGAACCATCCTGAGAAGTTCCTGCTTGTTGGAACCATCCTGAAAAGTTCCTGCGTGTTGGAACCATCCTGAAAAGTTCCTGCTTGTTGGAACCATCCTGAGAAGTTACTGATTGGAACCATCCTGAGAAGTTCCTGCTTGTTGGAACCATCCTGAGAGATTCCTGCTTGGAAACATCCTGCAAAGTTCCTGACTGAAACCATCCTGCAAAGTTACTGACTGCAACCATGCTGAGAAGCTCCTGTCTGGTGCTGCTGCATCCTCCTGGCACCACTGCAAGGATTAAATTCCCATTTTGGGTTTCTTTGTGCCGCTATGGACGTGGAAAAGTCGTTGTGCCCCTGTAATCATTTCCACACTGCTGGCTGTGAGAGATGGGTCAGTGGAGGGTGGAGCAGAGCCATCCCTGAAGCACCCAAAATTCATTCAATTTGCCATCTCACATTGTGGAATTATTTAGGTTGGAAAAGACCTCTAAGATCATCAAGTGCAACCATCAACCCAGCACTGCTAACCCATGTCCCCAAGTGCCACATCCACACGTTTTTGAGCACTTCCAGGGATGGGGACTCCACCCTGGGCAACCCCTTCCAATGTCTGACCACCCCTTCAGTGAGGAAATTTCCCCTAATCTCCAGTCTAAACCTCTCCTGGCACAACTTGAGGCCATTTCCTCTTGTCCTGCCACTTGTTACCTGGCAGAAGAGGCTTCCAAACTGCAAATAATTTCTGGCTCATGACAGCTCAGTACATCTCAGAGGCCCAGAAATGGTGTAAGACCAGCACAAAAAAAAACCACACACAAAAAAAGAAAACCCAAAAACCCAAAATAAAGCAACACCACAAGAATTAAAACCAACAGTATGGTAGAAGCAGGGCTTTGGGAATGGCACACACTTCAAACACCCTCAAAGTGCTAAATATTTGCTCTAGAGCATTAAAGCAAAAGGGCACCTTCTGCACTAATGGGAATAAATGGAGAAACAGTTTGGGGGTGTGGACTGCCCCAAAATTTCCCATGTACAGATGTTGAGCACAGCTGCATGAGGAGCCCCTGCTGTCACCCCAAGGCAGCACTGCAAGGACTCCAGCTCCTCCACAGGCTCCACATTTCTGCTCCAAACGGGGGGAAAGGATCCATGTGGGATGGTGCTTCTGTGCTGAGTTTCACTGCAGACCCAGAGAAGGCCAAGGTGGACAAATCTGCCAGGGAAGGAGCACCAGGAATGGCCAGGAGGGTGCCCAGCACCTTCCAGGCTCAGCTGGGAAGTATTGCAGGTTGGAAAACTCCAGTGCTGGGTTTTCAGAGTTAGCAAATATCCCAAGCAATGTCCCTGTTTAGGGAGCTGGGATTGGGGAAGCATTAAAGCGTTTTTAGAGGGACACGTTATGGTAATGGAGCAGCAAACGGCACAAAATCCAATTCACCAGGGGGAAAAGCAGGAGCAGTGCTAACAAGAATTAGGAATAATCATTCCACAGAGCAAAGCCTGCAGGAGGAAAGCAAAATTGTCACTGTGGAGCAGGATATAAGTGTGTGTAGATATATATAAATATATATGTGACACTTTCCTGTTGACTCAACACCTCGGAGCAGGGCAAACCTCCAGCTCCCAGATGGGCCACCACAGGCTCTCACAAGGGCTTGGTGAGAGGAGAAAATGCCAAAGTTGGCTCCTGCTGACCATTTGTGAGTGTGCATTAAAAGAGGATCCAGTTTCATCTCGGTTTGGCCTTTTGCTGCCAGGGAATTCTCTGAAAATGCAGTGCACATCTACCACAGAGGGGTGGGTGGGGGATTTTTTCCTTTTTAAAAGAGTGACCAGAGCTGGCCCTTACTCCTCATGGCTGGAGAAGACAGAGAAAGGGGGAATCTCAAGGGGAAATGGGAAATAAATACGGTGCCCTTCTCTCCTGGAGCAGCTTTGGGGCATTTGGGCTGGGTCAGGTGCTTAAAAATAATCCTGTGTCAGCAGAACAGGACAGCAAGGAGTGCAGGGAGAGGGAAACCAGAGTGGAGCGTGCACTGCCACTGAGTTTTACCCATTTTTCATTAAAATAATGATGTTTCCAGCTCAGAACAGTCAGGTTGAAGGGGAAAGGCCTTGAATAACCCTTTGGCCATATTTTGGTGCCCAGCCCCCCTTTGTGCTGCAGTTCATCACTGACCTAGCCAGGCCATAGGCTCAGCAGAGCAACACTTGGTGTTGACACCTCTGCTTGGCCCCCTCACAATGCACAGTTGGTACCTCTGGCACCTGATTCCAGGAAAAATCCCAGGGGTTTGCTCACTTTGGGGATTTGGAACAGAAAGAAGCACGAGCAGCTTTCCCTCCTCCTCTTTTCCACCCCCTAGCAGAGGCATCTCTTTAATGAGTTCACATTTCCACCCTCAGGCCAGTCTGGAGCCCGTGGTCTCTGCCTGGGCTCCTTAATGCACCTCTGTGGGGATGAGGAGCACTTAGGTTTTCAAAAGCTTTGTGGGCTGCTCTGCTGCTCTGCTCCCAGGGGATGCAGTGCCAGGAAACCTCACTCTCCTTTCCAGAAACACCATTTCCCGCCCAGCAGCTGGAATGGATGCTCAGAACTCGCCCAAAGCCAGCTCAGCAGCCCCGGAGCATGGGGTGACCAGGGCACACGCACCTTCCCCTGCCTGCTGAGGGGATCTGGGAGCTGAGCCACGGCTCCCAGAGAGCTGGCAGCTGCTGAAATGCAGCACAGGCAGCAGAGCTCCCAATTCTGGCTGGAATGCACCCAGCCAGTGAGACATGACATTACCCCTGACATTACCCATGACAAAAACCTGTTCTTGGTCCCCAAACCTGGCACAGAATCTCTTGGCCAGCACTGATGGCAGAGGGAGCACACACGGCTTTGGGGGTGATGTTTGCCTTTTGCGTTCTGGGGAGGGAAGAAAATCCTCCCTCAGCAGGTGTCAGCCGTGAGAGAGAGCCCTGGGCTCTGCCTGCAGCTGCCTCCTGCTCACAGAGGATGCACAAACATCCCCCCCTTGTTTGCAGCCTAACAGACCCAAAAATGCTCCTGGCAAACCCAACCTGCCCACGATTCCATCCTCCCCACCAGCTCAGCACGGACTCTGCTGCTTCCTCCACAGCCATCCTGTCACTGCTGTCCCTGTCCCCCTGGCATCGCTGCCACAGCCCCTCACAGGGGCCACACCCCCCTCAAAGAGACTTTTCCCTCCCACAAATCCAGTCCAAAAACTCATTTCTTCCAGGAAAGTCACAACTCCCAGCTCTCCTTCACAACCTGCGTTATGTTATTCCAGCATTCCCCAGGAACATGAGCAAGAATTCCCTGTGCAAATCTCTGTGTACCCTGAGTGTATTAAACTGCTCCCATCAGAAAGCACTGTGAAGGATGCCCAGAGATTTGGCAGGGCTGTTGTTTTATTACCATTAGCTTGCATGGAAATAAATCAATATTAAGACCTATTAGTGATAATGACTGAAAATACAAGGCTGTATTTTTAAAAAAGTCAATTGCACCTTAAAACGCAATGGTTTGGAGACAAGAACAACATTTTAATGTGTGTTATCAGATAATAAGCATATATTAACACCACTGTAAAGGAATGAGGGGAAATGAGATGATCTTTAAGGTCCCTCCCAGCCCAAACCATTCCATGATTTGACACAGCTGTTCCCAGCCAAGAATCTCTGGGATCATCCTTCTCCACCTCCATTTTCTGGGGTTTATCACTCAGTCACAGGCAGACACATTATTTACTCTTCAGTGCCCAATTTCCCTTCTCTGAAGGTCATTTTTATCCTTTCTCCATCCAAGGACTCCTTGCCTCCCATCTATTGCCCCTTTATTTTTTGGTTGCTCCCAGACTTTCCAATCTTTTACTATCCCACACCAAAGTCTCCCCAGAAACCTTCCCAGGAAACTCAGCCATTAATTAATAAGAAATAACAGGAATTTGATTCTGTGCTTCTGCTATGAAAAAATCCTTTTGGGACAGGAGGGCCTAAGAACTTTCATCTCACTCGTGGGGAGACTGGGAGCAGCACAGTGACATCAGAGAGAGGAGAATCTGTCCAAGTCCATGTAGGGTGGGCACAAAATTCTGTTAACTCCCAGAATATGTGGGTAAGGAGGGAGAGAATGCAGGGAATGTGGAAGAGGCAAAAGGAAAAGCAGCACAGAAAGAGGAGAGAAAGGTCCAAAGGGCAGAGCTCACCTGTCTCGTTGGAAAAGCAGGTTTTATGGAATTTGCCCATGTAAAACTCCAGCCCGATGATGGCAAACATCACGATGGCGAAGAAGAGGAGCAGCCCAATCTGCAGCAAGGGCACCATGGCCTTCATGATGGACTTGAGGACAACCTGCAGGCCTGTGGGGACACAGAAACACCTCAGGGAGGGAAGGAAAACGGGGCCTTGGCAGTGGAGAGAAGGTGGGAGAGAGGGGCTGTCCGAGGGACAGTGGAGGGTTGGCAATACCAAGCAATGCTGCTTTTCCCAAGGTGCTATAAAAGCAATTTCCTGCCATGAGAGCAGCAGAGACAGTTGGGGGTTATCCTTTTGTGGTGTCTTTTATTCAGGTGACAGATCCAGTGGTTTGTTAGGCTTCAGAGGCACTCAAAGGATTTTTCCTGAAGCTGCTGGAGTTCCAAGACTCAGCCTGGAGCTGAACCAGGTCCTTGGGGCAATTGTGGTGCAGCTTTGAACTCTACCTAGGACACCTTAGGGCCAAGAAAGCCAGTCTGGCGTAGAGCAGGGGGAAGAAAAGTTTATTCCCTCTTCTCCACAGACATGCTGGAAGTGTCAGCTTTATCCCACCAAATTCACAGTGGCTGGACTCAGTGGTAATTAAGAAATTGGTGCTAAATTGTTATAACTGTTATTATCTGACTGTACTGAAATGGAAGTGAGACCATAGCAGGAGATTAAACCTCAGCTAATACAATTATTTAGCTGCACCAGGGTCTCCTATAGATATTTGCCAAAATAAATCCCAATTTGTGTCTACACACATGAGGCTGAAGCGTTTCTCTGGAAGGAAGATTGTGGTGGTACTTGGAGAGGTCAGGCAGGATCTGGACTGCAGTGGAAACCTGTCCCGAGGAACTCAGAGTGAGGGCAAAGAGAGACTTTCCCAGCAGCTGATATTGTCACTGAAAGTGGAGGAGGGAAGCAAAACCCCGTGGGTGGATGTGATCCCCTGGCCCAGCTCAGGAGCTGCCTCTCCCCCCACACCCACTGCTGGCCCTGTCACACCCTGCTCTGCAGAAACAAACCCAGGGCTGCCCACCCACAGCTTTGTCACCGGCCCTGAAACTCGTTTCCAATTAAAGCCAGGGGAGATAAGGCCAGAGAGGCTGGAATGGAGGTGGCTGATAACGTCCTGCAGATGCACACAGCAAAACCCAGGCAGCAGCTGCCTTGGTGGCCTGTCCCGAGGGGTGGGGGGTGAAGGATCATCCTTGTCTTGCCCCCTTGTACAGCACCAGTGAGATTGAGATGGGCACAGGCATTTCAAAAACCATCAAGGTCTCTTTGACAGGAAAAATACCAAGGGTATAAAAGGGAAGAATATTCCGTGTTTGTGGGTGGTTGCACCTCAAGGTTATGTATTTACTACAGGGAAAAAAACTATGAAATATTCTGCTTTCACCACATCACTAAAAACCTGAGAGCAATTATTGTGGGGAAATGTTGTGCTGGTCCAGGACACATCCCCAGGTGGGAACACATGTCCCACAGCAGGACAAGGACAGTTCTGAGGGGCCACCTCACTTTTGTGACAACCTCAGGCTGCCATTGCCACACCTTGCACAGGCAAAAGGTCCAGGAATAACAGCCAGCAGCATCTCCTTGTTGGAGACCCTGCTAACAAATGCCACCTTTCCAAGGATCTGTCCTGGGTGGGAATTCAGATTGAAGCCCTGCCCATGAGTGGATCCTGATTTCAGGAATTTTTGGTGCTGTCATTGCCCCCAGGGTGAATCCAGAGGACACCAGAGCATCCCACAGTGCTGCAGCTCCTTCCAGCAGCTCTTGCTGGAGGCTACAATCCTCTCTATTCCACAGCCAGGAATGAAAGAGCTCCTGGAAGTGATCCCTGCTGGGGGCAGAGCAGCTGTGACTGTGACACATGAAAAGGCAGAAAGCCACGGTGTGGGCACTGGGATGGTCTCAGGGCATGATGCAGCTCCTCACTGGAGCATTCAGACCCTCCAGGTTCACACATAAAATACATAAATTGAGTAGGCAAGGCCAGATCCCACCTGCTCTTTCCCTTTATTTTCTCCCCCTTATTAAAAGGGTAAAATCCCCAGTACAGGATGCTCAGCTGATCAAAACCATCAGAAGATCCAAGCTGAAACCTGAAAGCTGCAAAATTCAGCTCTCAGGTCCTCACACCCCAGAGAATTCATTCACCCCCAAAGGCAAAAGGGTCCTTGGACAAATCCCTGCCCCTCCCCTGCAGATTTGGGATGAAATCAGCACAAAATGGGATGAGAGACAGCCAGACCCTGCCAAGGGCAGGAGCTACCGACCCCAAAGAGGCAGGGGGAGAAAATCTTGCTCAGAAAAGCAATAACAGCCCGAAGGTACAGAGCCCTTGGGCTGTGCCACTCACTTGGGATTCCCGACACGAGTTTCAGGGGCCGCAGCACCCGCACGGCTCGCAGGGTCCGCAGGTCAAAATCTGTCCCAGCAGTCGCCAGAATCCTGGGGGGAAATGGGAAAAAAACATCCAGATTAAAGGCAAATTCCTCTTTTCAAAGCATGGCTAAGTGTGGTGTAAAACCAGCAAATATTGGAGCTGCTTTAGACTCTGTACCTGCGATCACATTGCGGATTGTGCTCACTGAAAGGAATTAATTCCCACAAACTCCAGGGCTGCTGTAGGAAAATCCCCAATCTCTGCCTGTTTGTGAGGCCACTGGACATCCTCAGGCCACTAAAGAGCTGCAGCCTGTGCCCCAGGAAAGCACAGCACAAAAAGAGACAGAGAGAGGGAACTGAATCCCTCAGTTATGCTGGAAATTACCTGCCAGAACTTCCACAAAACCCTCAATTTGATGTCTGGTGCTTCCCAACACCTGAAGCAGTTTCTGCTCATAGTTTCTTCTCTGTGTGCAAAGTTAATTTTTGTTCAGAGCATCCTCTCAGAGGAGAAGATGCAGAGAGCAGGGTATGAGTCTGACACACCATGAAATCCAGCCCCCAGAGCAGAAGAGATCTTAAAAATGTGATGCTCTGCACGGAAAATGAAATGGATTCCCTGCTTTAGGGCACAGCAAGGGAAGAAATATTGCCCCAGTGTCCACAAGTCACAGTGATGAGAACTCAGGAAGCCAACACTGCCCCACAGCACAGCCACCTTCATCAATTCCTGCAGCACTTCTGGGATGCTTCAGCAAAAATATCTTTTATTTGGGTCTGTGCTCACCTAAAGGTGGGATTTAATGATCCTGGAGGGCTTTTCCAACCTAAACAACTCTGATTCCAATGCAAGCCAACCCAAAACCTGCCCACCAGCCCTCCAGCCACTGCACCACTCACAGTGACCATAAGAATCTGGCCCTTTTTCCTCAGTTTCCTGATAACAGGAGCCCTTTTTCCCCATTTTCTTGGCAACAGGAGCTCTTTTTTTCCCAGTTTCTTTTTAACAAGAGCCCCTTTTCCTCAGTTTCTTGACACCAGGAGCCCTTTCTGCTTAGGTTCTCACTAACAAGAGCCCTTTTTGCTCAGTTTTTTGATAACAGCAGCACCTTTCCCTCCATTTCTTGACACCAGGAGCCCTTTTTGCTCAGTGTTTTTATAACAGGAGCCCTTTTTCCTCAGTTTCTTGATAACAGGAGGCCTTTTTCTGAGTTTTTGACACCAGGAGCCCTTTTTCCTCAGTTTCCTGATAGCAGGAGCCCTTTCCCCCCCTTTTCTTGACAACAGGAGCTCTTTTTCCTCAGTTTCCTGATAACAGGAGCCCTTTTTCCTCAGTTTCTTGCTAACAGAACTCTTTTTCTGCAGTTTCTTGCCACCAGGCTGCTGAGCATTCAGCAGTGATCAGCCACCATGAGACCAACCCAAGGAAAAGCAGAGTTTTCCAGAAGCAGCTGTACAATTGCAGCCTGAGCTGTGCAGGATGTGGCCGTGGCAGTGCAGGGAGCACTCCCAGAATAAATCCCTGTCCTCACCTTTCTGACTGACCTAGCCTGGCCCAGGGAAGAGCAGGCTCAGCATTGCTGGGCGGAAAGGGCCAGACTCCATCAGCAGGAGGTGCTGGAGATCAGGAAAAAAACCTGCTGGGATCTTGGATGGCAGGAGGCAGAAGCCAGCCAGGACCTGAGGAGCTGAGCATTTATTCTATAGGACACCTGTTCCCACATTTTCACGACCTTAAAATTCCCATGACATCAGCTCCATGGATGCAGTTGGAGCACAGCAGACAATTTAAACCAAAAACCAGCACATGCAGAGCCTTCTAATTTAATCTTCTGCACCCAGGCCAGTGATTTCATCCTCTGCTTCCTTCCCTCCATCCTCATGGCTTAATTGCTCACTTCTGGGAATAACACAGGGAGGAGATAATCCTGAACATCCCCCTGGGATGATGCTCCCAACAGCACAATCAGCCTGTGCTGAGCCAGGATGGATTTGTGCTGACACCAGGCAGAGCCCTGCCCTGGGACAGGCTGAGAGAAAGGGTCCTTTATGCCCTTCTTGTTCAGGTTTTAAATTCAGAGAGAAAACCAGAGGGAATGGGTGCCAGCAAATGTTCCAATGGGCTGAAGTCTTCATTCCAGAATTGTCTTCCTAACAGGCTTGATGTTAAAACCAGGCTGTTCCAACTCTGGCAACACACACAAAGCCCCTTCCCCAGGAAAACTCCTGGGTTTGACCATTTAAGTAATGAATTCTGACATAATTTTCACTATCACCCCCCAGTTAACCTGTACAGGACATCCTAGAGCCACTATCTCCCGTGGCTGCAGAGCTGCTCCATGGATTCCAACACATCCCACCCAAATCCCACAGACCACCCAGCAGGGCAGAGGCCTGCTCCCTCTGCCCATGAATCCACCACTCTTGGAAAACAAAAGAGCCCAGGTGCTGTCTAGAGAGGTAAAAAACAGCTGCAGGCTGAATAAAGCTGGGAAAAAATCACAGAATGGTTTGGGTTTCTCTGGGCACACCGTGCCAGGGCCTCCCCACCTCCCAGGGAACAATTCCTAATTCCCAACATCCCATCCTGTTGTTGTGGTTTGTGTATTGACAGAAGATTTTTGATAATAATATTAGAAGGCTAAATATGATTTATTAACATGACTCCATAATTCAAAGGAGTTGGGCTATTATCTGTCCAGTCTNCACTGAGGGGCTGAGGGGCAGCTCTGGGGCTGAATCCCCACTGGAACCTTGCAGGTCATTGAGGCAGAGGCTGAGAAAGCCCAGGCTGGGCATCCAGCTCTTTCCCTGCTGCAGACAGATCAGGATCCTGCAGCCTGCTGGCATTCCATGCTCACCCCGTGGCTCTGCAGCCCCAGCCAGGCTGGGCCAGCAGTGGAACCAGGGCACAGGGGGCCCTGAGGCTTTTAAATGTGTTGTGGTGTCAGCATCCATCCCAGGAACCCTCAGGATCTCAGGAAGGACCTGGGGGCAGCAGCTGGAGCACAACAAAGCAGCTCAGGAGGGGAAACTGTGCCAGGGCGGGGATGGTGCCTTTTCCCCCTACAAAACCAAAGCTCATTTACAGGATTCCAGTGCCCAAAAGTGCCTGGAAAAACATCACAGTGAGGGGGAGACCTTAATTAACATCATCTGGGGCATTTGCCAAAGTGCCACCTTTGTTTTACTTTTTCCTTCTGAAAGCTCATAAAAGCCACTGCGAGTTAGGTCAGGACGAGTGGGAAATCATCCTTAAAAATAAGAGAAATGGAGAGATCAAAGGAGCCAGCTGACAGGCACATCCCAAAATCCTGCTGGAGCATCCCTGGTTGCACAGCCAACAGCTGAGAACAAAGCAGAGGTGGTGGGGGACCCAGTGCCAGAAGAGGAAATTGTTGGAAAAAGCAAAAACAAAAAGAAAAAATCAGATTTTAGGTGATAAATGGCTCGATCTGCAGCCATTTCTGTGTCTCAGTGGGTTGTACAGAAACACAGAGATTGGATGTGTTTGGGATGTTGCCTTGGATTTTCATTCCAAGGGTTTAAGTGCAACAAAATTCCTCCATGAAAGTTGTCTTTTTTGTGATGGCCAAACACCAAACCTTTCTCATTCCTGTGCTGCTGAGGAGGACCTGGGCACCCACCCTGCCATCCCTGGGGGCTCAGGACCGTGGCACTCATTCCCCAATTTCACCATCACTTGGTTAAATGCTGCTTTTCTCTCTCTCTCCTCCACTAACGAGCCCTGACTGACAGCTCTTCCCAGAGACAGCCCAGCTGTGGGATAAATGCTTGATAACTTTTATTCCAGCAATGCCTGGAATAAATTATGAAAGCAGCTTGTTCCTCTGGGTATAAAAGAAAGCAAAGAACGAAGGGAAAGTTCCTTCCCTGAACGTTCTGATAACATAAATAATTAGCAATCCCTTCCTGTAAGGGCCTGGGAGCTCAGGATTGATTTGTTCCGGTTCAGCAAGACCCCAGTAGCCAGACATGGGGGGTGAACGTCCTTAGTGAAGCACTGAGTAAAGAAAATGCCTTGGAATTCCTTCAGGTTTAGCCCCAGCACTCCAAATCCTGAGGATTTGAGCGGGGACAAGCAAATCCTGTTCCTCAGGATCACCCCCACCTTGTCTGAGAGCCATTAATGCTTCCCATGGGATCTCACCACTGGCTAACACTGGTGCCACTGGTGAGGAGGAATTTCTGGAATAACTTGTGGCTATTTTAATGTAACCTTGCTAATTTTTAGAAAATCCTAGAATCCTAGTCCTAGAAATAACCCCAAAGCCTCTGACAGAGGGAAAACTCCAGTAAATCATCCCCGTTCTCAAAACCTGACTGGGCACCAATGGCTAACAGGCCCCAGTGGCCCCTGGGAATGGAATCCAGTGGGAAAACTAAAATAAAGGACTTCCTGAAGATTGGCTGAGTAGTTCAAGGTGTTTCCCCATCTGTGGGTCACCTGCAGGCTGACTGTCACCTCTGTCCTTCCCAATGTCTCCTCTGCTACCCACAGGCCGGAGAAGGAATTGGGAAAAGAAATATTGCACCATTCTGGCCCTGGACTCCAGCAGACAGGCAGCACCCAGAGGTGTTGTAAGAACATATTATAAGTTTCTCTGTATGCAAGTTTGTAGAAAAAATTTCTCATGGGAAAGCATTCTTTTTACTGTCTTTTAGTCTGTACAAGTTTCTGTAAACAAAATCTCTGATGTGTGTTTCAAGGACATTTGGATTTCTCTGCCTGTCTCCCGATATGGGAAGATGTGGGTTTCTCTTTCAACCTATGAGGTGAAGGACTGTTA
The DNA here is from genome assembly GCA_013399835.1 of Leptocoma aspasia. Lineage (NCBI taxonomy): Eukaryota > Metazoa > Chordata > Aves > Passeriformes > Nectariniidae > Leptocoma > Leptocoma aspasia. The sequence continues at coordinate 47,916 of VXAX01005481.1, forward strand.
TCTCTCTGATATTGTGAGCATTCTGGCATTCTTGTACAGAACATGAAGAAGTAAGGATCTGAGCTCTGTACCTGGGCACATTATAACCCAAATCCTTCTGAACTATGGAGTCATGTTAATAAATCATATTTAGCCTTCTGATATTATTGTCAAGAGTCCTTTGTCAATGCACAGACCACAACAATAATGGAGGTGCCACAACCTCTGTCCCTTTGTGCCACCAGGGCACTCCAGCCCCATTTCCCTGGAGGTTCCGAGTGGATCACGAAGGTTTGGAGAGGATGAAGGCCACGGCCACGGGAGAAACCCCCCAGCTGCACCCACTGAGCCCTGCAGGAGTGTCCCAGGCTCTGTCTGCTCAGAGCCCCTCAGTGCAGGGCACAGCAGAACCAGCCGCTGTCACCTTCCTGTTGTCACCTTCCTGTTGTCACCTTCCTGCCACCCGCAGCAGCCTGGGGACACCGCTCGGTGTCACTGCGGCATGTGGCCTGGCGGATTGCCCCACCGGGAGCTGAGGGCAGCACGGGCACCCAGCCAAGGGGGGCCGGTGGCCATGCCCTGGGATGTGGCTGTCCCTCTGCCCAGCTGGCTCGTGCCAGGCCAGCGGTGGCAGCGTTGGCAGTGCCACAGCCCCCAGCAGGGACACACGGTGATCAGTTTTCCACTGAGCTGGATTTCACGGAGTGTGAGCTTTATCTTGACTCCCAAAGCCACGGAGTGGCGCCCAGGCTTGGGCTGATAAGTCAGTGTGAGGTGCTAATTGCAGCATTTAATTTATGGCAGCGCCAGGTTCAGCTGGTGGCTCTGTCACTCCACCAGCTGTCCTGTCCCTGCCACACAAAGGGCCCAGCTTGGCAGGTCTCTGCCTGTCCTTTGGATCACCAACACCAGCCCTCAGCATCCCAGCAGAGCCTGCAGATTCCATCTGATCTGCGGGGTTCTTTTTGGTTGGACCCCACACGGCTGGGAACCTGCCCCCTGGGCCCTTGGAGGAGGTTCTCTCTTGTGAGTTCTTTGCCAGGGATAAAAAACAAGCAGGACTCTGTTTCTTGGTCTTCAGGGCTGTTGTTTATTTTTCTCTTAAGTTCAGCATGCCGTCTGCACACCAGACTGAGCATACGAGAAACAAGGCACAAAATGGAGCAAAATGGAGCAAAATGGAGAGCAAACACCCAAAACCAAGGCCTTTTAAAGCTAATCAGTCCAATTACTTTCTAACACGTATCTTGTTTTTACTTTACTACCAATAACTTCTATTAATCTACTCACGTAGCACCTATGCTCTGTTTTCTCTAACCAATGACTTTGTGCCACCAATGCTACAGAAAATGGAGTGGAAGAACAAGAGGGAGATGAGACAACACCAAAATCCTCCATCTTGTCTCCTATTCACTCTCATACTAAAATCCTAAAACCCTAAATACTTCACCCTGTGACAGACTATTACTACTACTACTACATACTATTGCCTAGTTCACACTTGTGTGCTCCAGCTCATCCCAAAGCCTTGGCAATTTTTTCCCTGGGACAGAGCTTAAAAGCAGTGTTCTGCTGAGAAACAGGGCTTTCTAAAACTGGCATAGAAACACTCTCTGTGCCCTGGATTCCAACACTGATCCTGCTCCTGGCTCCCACATCGGCAGCACAATGGACAGATCCCCCCTTTCCTTCCAACAGAGCACCTCAGGCTGATTCCCACGCTCAGACAAACATGTTTGTTCCCACATGGATTGGATCCATCAAAACAGCCTCACTGCAGTGAGGGACAAACCTCTCTTTAACTCTGACATGAAGGGAACAGAGGACAAAGTAAAATACACGCAGGAAATAACAATATTTGGCAGCAAAGGGCTTCAGAGGCACAAACAGCCCATCCAGAAGAGGAGATTCAGAAGGGATCCCATCAATCCATAAAATACCTCCAAGGGGTGTCAGAGGATGGTGCCAGACTCTGCTCACTGACAGGACAAGGAGCAGTGGCCATAAACTAAAACACAACAAGTTCCACATCAACGTAAGGAAGAAATTCTTTCCCTGAGGGTGGCAGAGCCCTGGATCAGGTGCCTGGTGAGGGTGTGGAGTCTCCCTCACTGGAGACATTCCAAAGTCTCCCTCACTGGAGACATTCCAAACCCACCTGGACACGTTCCTGTGTCACCTGCTCTGGGTGACCCTGCCTTGGCAGGGCATTGGCCTGGATGATCTCCAGAGATCGCTTCCAACCCCAGCTGTTCTGGGATTCTGTAATTCCCTGGTCTCACCCCAAACAGGTGCATTTCTGAGCCTTTTGTAGCCAGCACTAAATTCACCACCAGCCTCCAGCAGTGCCCAGATGTGAACACAAACTCCCTCCTCCTCCTCCTCCTCTGCATGGCAGAAACACTCCCAAGTCCTAGGAGGAGACAGAGCAAAACAGGAGCAGAATCCCCTCCCCAAAGCACCAAAATTCACTTTTGTGGGTGTAATTCCTGAGACAGGCTCAGGGAGAAATGGGGAGGGAGAGTGTCTGGAGCCAACCACTCCTCTGCTACAGCCAGCCACAGCAGCCAGGCAGGGAGGGCCACTCAAATCCACCAAACGAGGATTTGCAGGGCTTGGATCGTGCCCAGGATGAGGGAAGATGTTCTGATTATGAGGCAGCTGCTCAAAGAAGTTTTTGTTGCTGCTAAGCAGGACAGACAGGGACATGCACCACTGCAGAGTGGCAAAGGAGGCTCGTTTGCAATCAGCACTGCCAGACACACAGAGCCACAAACACACACAGCCAAAAACACACACAGCCAAAAACACACACAGCCACAAACACACACAGCCAAAAACACACACAGCCACAAACACACACAGCCACAAACACACACAGCCACAAACACACACAGCCAAAAACATTCCACGGAGCTCACGCTGGGAAAACGGAGTGCAGAGGAGTTAAAACCACCCTGCACTTCACTGGGGCTCGGAAAGTAGGTCACACCTTGAGCCTCACCCATCAACAGCGCAAAGGAGAGATGCTGCTGTCTGTCCTTGGGAATGGGCACCCCAGAATGTCATTCCAGAGGCCCCCGAGGGCAGGAGCTGGGAGCAGAAAGCATTTCCTGCAGAGTTCTGGTGTCACCCACCCCACAGTCAAGATATGAAGGGTTTTGTCTCAGTAGCAGACAAGATTCTTCAAGAGGAATTTCAGGATCAGCAAAACCTTTCAAGTATTTTTACTTTAGGGGATGTAAATGAGAGAGCAACAGAACAATATTTGGGGGTTGTTTCATTTGTCAAGTTCTAAAATGAAGCGTTCCCAGCTTTAAATACGTTTTCCTTTTTAGTGGAAGCAATTCTTGTCAAGCCTGCAAATAGTTCTGCCTTAATTTAACGCTGCCATTTTCCCAAAAAATACAAACTCCCGAGCCCTGTGTGAGTGAAAAACGTCCCCCAAACCAAAGGCTGCCCTTCAGAGCTGTGCCAGGAACGCTGGAGGAGCAGGGCTGTGCTCTCCACGAGCTGGAAGCACAAAGCAAAGGGCACAGGCCAGCTGGTGGGTGGGTGGGGGATGGATTTTCCTGCCAGGTGGGCTAACAGGGCAGCACAGACTGCAGGAGCACAGAGCTCTGAGTCACCAAAACACATCCCAACCCTGCTTCCCTCCAGGAGCCGGGGAGGAGAAGCTCCTTGCCAGGCTGCCCTGGGCGCTGTGACGAGGGCTGTGTCATTTGGAGGCACAGCCACCTCACCCCCTGCGCTTGGCCAGCCCCCAGGAGGAGCTGGGCACAAAATGTCAGCGCTCTCAAATCCCATCAGTGCCTGAAAAGCAAAACAAAACGGGTGGGAAGAAGAGCTCAGCCTGCCCCCGTGGTGCTGCTGGAGCTGCCGGGAGAGGGATGGGAGCAGCAGCCAGGGAGGGGAAGGAAAACCACCTGCCAGTGCTGGGCACATCAGTCAGGAGGGAAAGGAGACCTCTGGCAGGGCACTCTTTTCTGGGCCCCTGCACTGCGGGGTTTTCCCCACCCAGCCACAGCTGAGGCCAGCACTGGACTCTGCAGGGCTGGGAAATGTCCCAGTGCAGCCCCCCCCAGCCCAAATCACTGCTGGGGTGGGCAGACAATGAGAAAAGATCAACACTCATGCAGGGTGAGAGCCAAAAACATCCATAAAATAAACGGGAAAGCAGAGAGCGGGCAGGGAGGTGATCCCTGCTGCCACATTTGCAGTGTTTTGTGGTTTCTCCCCAGCCTCAGGGCACAGCAGAGGGCGAGGAGTGGCCAAAGTGGATCGTCAGCATCCCCACACCTGGGATTGTGCACCTCACCCCTGAGAGCCCCAAACCCACCAGGAACTCAGAACTGCAGCAGGATGTCAAACATTCCTGGCCTTGCTCTCCTGCAATATCACAAAATATCGACAAACCAGGGGTCCCTGCTGCCATCAGCACCCCCAGCACCTCTGCTCCTGCCTGCACTCGGTGTGCTCATCCAGCACGGCCTGTGGGGACACATGTGACACCCAGGGAGGGACATGGGACACCCAGGAGATGTGGGACACCCAGGGAGTGACATGGGACACTCATGGAGAGACATGGGACACCCAAGGAGATGTGTGACATCCAAGGAGATGTGTGACATCCAAGGAGATGTGGGACATCCAAGGAGGGACATGGGACATTCAAGGAGATGTGGGACATCCAAGGAGAGACGTGGGACATCCAAGGAGGGACATGGGACATCCAGGACTGACTTAAACCATGGATAAAAACCAACACCAGGCTCCAGAGGGGCCAGGGCAGGACCAGAGTTTGTTGTTGTCCCCCTGTGGATGTTGAATGGCTCCAGTGGCTCCTCAGGAACCACCCTGAGGCCATCACCAACCCCTCCCCTCCAGCTCCCCCCTGTGCCTTCCCAGGAGCAGCTGGGAGCAAGAGAGGAGTGGGGTTCAACAAGGCAGGAGAACTGCCCTCCAGCCATTCCTGGCAGTGTCCCCAAAGGAAATTCCTCCAACAGCAATTCCTGGAGAAAGGCAAAGTCTGGGATGGCACCAGGCACCTCTCCAGGTGGGAACAGGATTCTCCCTGTGGAGGGAGCTGGTTCTGAGTCCAGGACCCTTTGTCTCCAAGGTGAGAGGTCTCTGGGGGAGCCTTTCCCAATGAATGCCCTGGGCAGACACTGATTTGATGTTCCTCGAACACCTCCTGTCCCAACCTGCTGCCTCAGAGATCCCAAATCCCAGCATTTTTCCACCTGCCCCTCGCTCAGACATCCCGTGGTGCCAGTGCTCACACAGGCAGGCAGCCCCTAAGTCAACAAGGCTGAACTAAAACTCAGGAGATCCTTAAAAAAAATAAAATTTTAAACTCTCTCTTTGCCTTGTGATCCCTCAGCTTTTGGAGGGAGCTGGGGTCAGGTTTTCAAGCTTTATCCACAAGCCACAAAAATACAGATTTTCAAGTAAAATCAGAAACTCTCCTCTTGCCACAAGGACTAAAATAAGGCCTCAGATCTCCTAATCTGACTTGCACTGTAATTTTTTTTTTTTAATACACACCTCATTGCCCCTCAAGGGATATAATTGTTCCTCTTTCCCTGTTTTGTTGTTTTATTTTTGGCCAGAACTCTCACACCAAACATGCAGTGTTGTTCTAAGGAAAACACAGTTTGCCAAGACATCTAAAATATTGTGTATTCCCTCCATCTGCTTCTCCTAAATAAACCCAGGGCCTTATCTAATATAATGAGTAGCTGTTGGCAATAATTTCATAGCCATCTGTACCGTGCTTTAAACCTGTTGCAAGCTGGGCTGTGGACAGGGAAAAGTCAGAATTTATTTCTGCAGTATCAAAACCAGAAATTGTAACTCCCCCCTTCTGTTTTGTAGCATAATTTAGCCATGACAGCTCCCATGCTGGGTGCTTGGGGAGCAGTATTTCATGAATGTGGCAAATAAATCCCATTTTCCCCCTGTTTTTTGCAGATAAAAGTGGAGTTCTGCAGCTGAGAAGGTGCAGGGCAGTTCCAGGTGGGTGCTGCCTCCAGGAGCTGGGTCTGCCACCACCACCTGAGATCCTTCACACCCCCACAGGCCCTGCTGGGCATCACCAGCCCAGAAAATGTAATTCTTTAATTTAAAAGGTCTCTTCTGGCTGCACTCAGCTGCAAGAACCGCAGCCTGCAAGTTCCCAGCACCCAAATAATGCTGGGGAGTTCATAGGATCATAAAATCCCAGAATATCCTGAGCAGCAAGGAATCCACAAGGATCATCCTGTCCAGCCCCTGGTCCTGCACCACCCACCACGAGCCTGGAACAAATGGGTGCCCAAATGGGTGGTGAGGTGAGTTCTCTCCCCATCCCCACTCAAACAGAGCCTGGACCAATTCAACAGCTCAAACAAATTTTATTTTGTTATTTTTAACCCTTGTTCTTGCCTGTTTGGAGAGGAGTGGAGCTCCCACAGCCAAGCAGAGCCACCACACCACTCCCCACTGGCAAAGCTAGGGAAAGAGGGATCCAGCTGTGATTGCAGGCCCAGGCTGCCAGATGTGCAGCAAGAGGAGGGTGTTGGAGTGAATTTATAACTTTTGGCACACGACAAAGCGTCTGTAGGACAGCAAGAATGCTCCACTACTTTGCACAGGATTCCAAAACCACAAAACTCTTTGGATAAAGAGACTGGGAGGAACAACAGCTCAGTGCCAAGGAAATCTAAAGAACTCGATGCACCCAGGTGAACATGGGCCAGAATCCAGATATTCAGAGATCCCAGCACGGCTTCTGTGTGCCCCAAGGCCACCTGGAATGACCCCAAGGACCACCTCAACACCAACACAGCACGGGCCCATGGTCACACTCTCCCTGGGCATTGGTTTGCTGCTCCTGCTTTCCCCCTTTTCCAACCCATTTTTCTGCACCTTCCCCATCCCTTCTCCCCAGCACAGCACCATAATCCCCTTCCCAAAGGCAGCAGGAGCTCACAGACACTCCCTGGGCAGCAATCACAGAATGACAACATGGCTCAAGCTGGAAGGGACCACTGGAGGTCATAAACAAAATCTGAAAGAGGGGAAATGTAGAGAGAGATCAGGAAGGAATTGTTCCCTGGGAGGGTGGGCAGGCCCTGGCACAGGGTGCCCAGAGCAGCTGTGGCTGCCCCTGGATCCCTGGCAGTGCCCAAGACCAGGCTGGACAGGGCTTGGAGCAGCCTGGGACAGTGGGTGGTGTCCCTGCCCATGGCAGGGGTGGCACTGGATGAGGTTTAAGGTCCCTTCCAACCTGTAACATTCCAAAATCCTGTCCCAGCTCCCTGCCTGGCAGGGTCCCTGGAGCTGTCACCCAGGTCTGTGGCCAGGTGGGGTTTGGATACCTCCAGGGAAGAGGCTCCAAAGCTCCCTGAGCTCCTGTTCCAGCGAATGGAAGGGACAATGCAATGGGCAGGTGGGACCTCAGGGGCCACAACGATGTCACTGGCACAGGGAAGTGACATCTTTATAGCAGGAAAGGGCAATGTGCTTAAATTAATTGGCTGTTCAGATAACAGAGGCCCCTGCTCTCCACTGGGCTGTTACCAAGCCTGGAATTGCTGCAGATAAAAGTCAGGCAGCATTTTCATCATAAACTCCACATTTCTGGCCTGTATATTCCAGCCCTTGAAAAAATCCATGCTGTGGGCAGAAATCTGTCATCCCAGCTCCCAGCAGGGCAGCAAATGTTTGTGTTTTCCAAATCTCCAGAGCAGTCCCATGGGGCAGTTCTGGAGCAGAGATGGAAGCTGCAGCCTTCCAAGGTTCCAGAGCCCAGGCAGGGAGGTTTTTCCATGTGCTGCAGCCACCTGAGACACAGGAGCACAGCAGGGATAACCCCGGGTGTGGTGCTGCTGCTGATGTGCTGCAGCCACTTCTCCTCACATCACAAACTCAAACCTGAATTCATGGAGCAGGAGAGAGGGAGATGAGTGGAGGATTTCTTAGCCAGCTGCAGGAGGGGAGCAGCCTGTGGCCCACAGCAGCTTTGTGACAGGAGAACATGGCACTGAGGGCTTTGGGATGCCAGCCAAGACCATCAGATGCTCGCTGCTGATGCAGCCCATTGCTGTGAAATGGTCCAGAAAACCCCCCCAGCTCTTGGGCAGCCGAGTTAAGTGTTGTGTTTGGAGCTAAACCAGCCCAGGCTGAGCTCTACAGCACGGGCAGGGAAAAAGAAACCCAGAGCAGTGCTGGCAGTCCCTGGGGCCCTAAATGTGCAGCCTGGGTTCAGCAAGGAGGGGTGGAAGACCTGATGAGTTTAATCATCTGTGAGACGAGTCACTCTTCCACTCCATGCTGCTGTTTCCTCTCTAAAACACACTGGTCCTGCTTAAACTGGGCTTTTTAGGGAGGAGATGCTTCGTGTTTGACTGGGTTTAAATCTCAGGTGGGTGGCAGTGCCAGTCTCTGCCCTATTGCCGTGGTCCGTGCACTGA
>VXAX01005482.1:0-26870 GCA_013399835.1 Leptocoma aspasia
AAAGAGTCCTGATTCATCGTCACAAGCCATTCGCAATAAGTGGCTTTGTAATAGTCATTCTCCACCTGGATGGAGGAGACCACCTGGCAGGGGTCTGTGTGTCAAAGGGGTGCCTCAGGAACTGTACTGTGACCTCTCCTGTTCACCACCTTCACCAGTGCTCACTCACCTCCTCCAGCAAGGAGGAAGAGATCATGGAGCTCAGCAAATTAGCAGGTGACTACAAATGAGGGACCAGCTGAGGCTGCAGGGGCAGTGCTGCCATTCAGAAGGACTTAGAGAAGAAGCCTGGAGAAGAGCCAGCTTCTGGAGGACTGAACAGCAGCTTTTAAATACCTGTGAAGAGGTCCTCAAGAAGACAGAGCCAGGCTGTTTGAAGGGCTGCCTGGCAGCAGGATGAAAGGAATCAGGTATCTGCCTCTGATGATATTAATTCTCATAATACATGCTCATGCAGGAAACATGAAAGGAATTAATCCTCAGGTTTTATTGAATGGATAAAAAACCCTTGCATGGCTTTACAATCTGTCATGCATTTCAAAATGCTATACTCAGGGAATTTCTGACATAGCTTCCACAGGCTGAAGACATCCAAAGGATTAAGAAATTTTTTAAGTTTGTCTGAACCACCATTTTTCTTCCTTGTCCCCTAATCTGCAGTGCATAAAGTTTGTCTCTAGGTGTGGATACAAACCACAGTTATTACATACATCTCACAGTGGTATAAATACCAATTTTTAGCAAAATAATTCCTTTACATAGTCATGTTGTATTTCTGCATTATGATATTTGCAAAATCACATTTCAGGAATCATTCCTCAACACACTTTCTCAGCAGAACAGATGTTTACCTAAAGAGTCTGATTCCTCTTAACTTTTTTCTGGTTTGGGAGGAAACAATCTCCAAACAATCACCAAAAAATGGGTGCAAAGAGCAGCCCTGCTGCCTGCCAGGCTGGACTGAGCTTGGTGGTGCCAACATTCCCCCCTGTGTATCCCCACCCAGTTGTTGCTTCAGGATCCTGCAGTTAGCAAGGTAATGGAATAAATTTACTCTTTGCATTTCAGCCGTGGGTTTGTGGTTGTTCTGGCTGCCTGCCTGTGTCAAATCACACAGGAACCGAGTGCTAAACTTGAGCAACATCTTTAATGCACAGAACAGTCTGGCTACAAAGAGCAAGCCAGCTTCAGACCCATTAAAAGAAGCTGATTTATGCTCTTCTGATTGCAGTCCAACCCTGCTGCTTCCTCCATTCCCTTTTCCCTACAGTAGCAGAGACTTGGATCAATTGACTTCTCCAAACCCAGGTGGACTTTATCAAATCTCTTTCTATAATCTGTCAGGCACTTCTAATCACATTAGTGATTTCCCATCGTACAACATCAGTAATTATATTATTAGACTTGGGTTGAGGTTTTTTTCCCCAATCTGATATAAAACTGCCTCTGCATATTAATAACTTTTCTATCATGAGACTTTAATGAAGCAGAATATCAATGAGATGTGATGGGTGGAAAACTGTTAGTGATATAAAAGATATTCACATTTGGGTATAGACATGGCACTATTAGAAATGGTTTCCTTACAATGAGAAGAAGTCTCTCTCCTTTTCTTCCCTTTCATTTCCCTCGATGTGGGACAATTGTAAAACTTTATTTACAATTCATATGGAGAATGATTAAATAGCTTTCATTCTCTGAGTGTTGAACAACTCTGCAAATCACAAAGGCATTCACTTGGTAAGAAGAAATTACAGTGATATTGTCTCATCCTCGCCATCATTTGTTACTTTAAAAAACGTAAGAAAGTATGTCAAATTGTGGCAGAGACTGTAGCTTTAGCTAAAATAAACTTATTAAAGAAGACAGTTTTTTTATTATCAAGTCAGAAACCAAATGATTAAGCAGCTTTCTCTCTTTCTGAATACCAAATAGAAATCAATGTACATTATACAGCTGTGGCAGCTGAGACTGCAGAAGATCCAAGGACAGCATAAAGACTGTGATTTACTGAAAATATTTCACCCAGGCAACAGCCATGAGATGAGGTCTAGTTTGCCCACATAATACATTCCCTTGCTCTTTTCAATAGGAATTTAGACAACTTACTTGCATAAACTGTAAAAAGGTGACAGTCTTGTTACAAATACATAACTGCCCAACTAGAAAGAATTGTTCCTATATCCTAAGCAGGCTCTCTAGAAAGCTTTTTGAAACATCAGGTATTGCTACTCAGTGGCAGGCAATGTTAAAACTTTTTTATTGGTGGTTGTGACAATTGCAGCACTAGAAAACTTAACTGCAAACCACTGTGTTTCTATAACCTGCTTGCAAGAGAAGACATCATTAAAAGCTGACTAGGGAAACAGTGACAGGAAAGAGCCTTTCAGGTGAATCCTGATATTTGTTCTACTTTCTAAAAGGAGAAAAAAAAAAAAGAACATGTTTTCCTTGGTTTTATTACTTATATTCCCTATTTCCATTCTCATGTTTAGCATATGTGGACACAGGTATTATTTTTATGTGTTTTAATCACAGTAAGAACTACATTCAGGAGATGTAGTTATAAACAGGACTGGACAGAAGGATTACTGCAACTAATTCTCAAAAGAAAATATGTGTAATTGTTGATCTATCTTGACTTTGTCCTGATGGGGATTCACAAAAGAAAAAGAAACATTTTAATAACATGTAAGTAAATAAGAATAAAACTTGTATGCTTGCAAGGCTCAAGGCAAGAAAAAAATAATACTGTCCAGCTCTTAACATAGCTTAATATTTAAAACACTGCCCTTTTTGTTTGTTGACTCAACAAAAATTAATATCAATGAACTTGACATCAAGTACAATGATGTAACACCACAATCTCAATGTATCAGGAGCCTAAGGAATAAAATTTGTTGCTGTCCATGGCTATGGCATTTGCTTTTTTTCTTGGCTCAAAGAAAGATTCATGGGTTATGCACACTCACTTTTTCAGTGTTGCATTGATCATTTAATACAAATGCTTCTCCTGAAAATTGGCCTGTTTTCCAGACTGTAAATTAATCTTCCAGCTTCACAATTAAAGACATCATGCTGAAGAATGAGATAGTAATGCTGATTTACATTCAGCAGTTGTGTGACTCAGAGATATGATATACACTGTCTTTGCCTCCTCAGCAGAAGCTGCAGGCAGTCTCCAAAAAATCTCTGTCCACCAGGTGTGTTATCACTCTCCCTGAAACACCTGAAATGCTTCAGATAGCAGGAAACTTGCTAATATGAGAAGTCATTTCCGTCTTTATGACCTGTTATAAAAGCCAATTAAATGCTTATTGATAACATCAAACTGAGAGTCTTGAAGACATATTTATTTTACTCAGGGGACTGTCGCACCAGAGGCAGAACCTGGTCCAACTTTCTTTTCCACTACAGCAAATAAGTCTTGGCCAGAAAGAGCTCTTCTGAAAAAGTTGGCATGTGTTCATCTTCAGCCCTATTCAGTTCTGGATCTCACTACAGAAACTGCCACCAAATGTTAATTAGAGAGAGCCTAATCCTGTAATGCTGCTGCCTTTGGAACAGAGGCAGAACTTGACCAGTGTCTATCATTTGAAAGAAAATGGAAAATGCTCCAAAAGCCAGATGTGAGAACCTACAATAGATGTGTAAGGACTTTCAGCTGTGACCTCTCCATCTAGGGTGTCTTTGCCATTCAGAGTGGAGACCTGCTGCTCTTTAAAAATAACATAGCAGCTTCCAGGTTCCAATCAGAATAGGGGAGGGGTTGCAGGAATAAAGATGAACAGGAGAGTCATACATCCTCTGGTCAGAGTGAGAATTTCCAAAGTATAACTGTGAGGATTGCAGAGATCCAGGAAAATGAGGAAGATCTCAGAATGAGTTGCTGGTAGGGATTTTTTTTCCTATTTCTCCTCACCTAGGAGACCAAGATTTCCAGACCTAAGGCTGTTTAAATAGAAGGTGAAGGAAACTCTTGCCAAGCTGGTCTGATCTAGAAAAATGTAGCAGAATTTTTCACAACCAACTATGCTTCTGACATCTGGTTCAGACAAAGGCACTGCAAATGCTTATGCTGAGGAGAAAATTGCAAACAAAATGAGATGTCAGCTAATTTGAGCAACCTGACCTAGGTGAAGATGCATTGCAGGTGGGTTGGAACTAGCTCACCTTTGAAAGTCCATTCCAACCCAGAAGTGTTAATTACTTTAAAAGCATGTGGTAAATGGTTTAACTATATTGAACTTAGACTGTGACTGCTCACATACTGTCTAGACAGATATTCAGTATGTATTTTTTGATAACTGTGTTATCATAGAATCAGAGAACATGCTGAGTGGGAAGGGAGCCATCAGGGTCATCAAGTCCAACTCCTGGCCTTATCCACAACCATCTGAGTCTATGGGCTTCATAAACTTCTATAATAAATAACCAACCTTTCTTGAAACTAGGAAAGAGCACAGAATACATTTATGGTTCAGTCCTCATAGATAGAAGAGCATGTGGAGTTTCAAAGGGTTACAAACATTTTTTAATGAATTCCTCAGAGTTACAAAAGTCCATAAGTAAAATCAGAACTCCCACTGAATGAGCAGTATGCTCTCACTTGAAAAAATAAATACAGTTGCAACTGCTATATAGCTCAGAAACATGCTATGCTAACACTGGGCCCTTGTTCTTTTAATCTTCTTCACCCCAAAACTGAAGGAAATTGAAAGAAATATTTAAGGATTGTAGGCATTACAATATCAACATCATATTCAGCTTATTAAACCTCTTCTTCACTGAGGTTTAAGATCCTGCTGAATAGCTCATCACTCGTCTGTAGTTAATATACTTTTGGTGCACTTTGACATAATTCTAGAAAGGATAAATGAAACTCATAAAGGCTTTTGGTGCTTAAGAACAAGTATTAACATAATTGCTCTAAAAATATTTAAAGGAGCTGAAGGTCACTTGCTGACTATTCATGTACAAGACTATACTGCAATTGACTTTTGTCTCTTGACAATAAACTGATCAAGACTGTTGCAATATGTAGATCTAAATGTCTACCAGTGCTGTGAAGTTAGGGATTTATCACAGAATTTCCTTATCTTTCCTTGGTTTTAGAGATTTATAACAGCATTAATCATCCTTTCATATTCAGGCAGTAAATTTACCATCACGTACGATGAGGTTTAATTACTAGATTTTTTTTCCATTTGTGGAAGGGACAATTCAGATTATTTTCAGTTTTCAGAAAACAACAGCATTTAGATTAGAGACCAACATACAAACCCTTACAGAAATCTAACATTCAAAACTCTCTATGGAATACAAAATAACCCCACAATTAAACTGTTATTTTAGTTCTGCACAGTCTTGCATACCTGCTAAGAAGCACCGATGAGCCAATAGATCTCCCACACACAGAGATTTCTGTTTCATACTAAAGAAATTCAGAGTCTGTGCAAAGGATGCTGGATTCAGAGGTTTGAAAAGCAGCCACTGCTCCCACTAAGATCATTAGAAGATCTTGGCATTTGATACTTTACAAAATCAGGAACTTTAATGTGGGGCTTTTTTGAGGCACAAGAACTACAGGGATTCCTGAACAGCACCTTTGAACTAGTTACAGTTAATTTTTTCAGGGGCAAATTTTGCTCTCAGTATGTAGCAATTAGATTCTTAATGCTAGTATGCATATAAAAATATATTACAGATCAATGTACAGGGAAGAATTTCACTCCCTATGCATGATGAATCTTAATTGCATTCTCCTCCAAGCCTTAGATCTCCCTATAGGAGAGCTGCAATCACTCATTTAGATTGGAGAAAGGACCACTTGTCTGAATGGGTTTCATAGCAACAAAATCCTGTCAGATCCAGTCAATAATGTTGCCACATACCGGCCTAATGAAATACAATTTTGTATAAACAAAAAAGATGCATTTTAGACAATATGTTCTACTCAGTTGTAAGGGAACACAGGTCATGATACGTGGCAGTTATTCTTTGCTTTCCATCTTCAAAGTGCTTCAGAAGCAAACTAATTAATCCTCTAAGTAATTAATACTAATTATTTAGTAGATGATAATTATGGTAGTCTATCGCTTTAAACTAATTAGTTGTAAATGTTTTAATGATATGCTATAATGTTTTATATGCAATTGCTATGGTCTGCTGGGTTATAATGTGTATCTTATGATATTTATTCCCAAATGTTCCCCTGTGAATTTCTACGACCTGTAACAGATGATCAGGTGAAAGCACACACGGGTTCAAGGACCAGGTTCACAGCAGGATTCATCTGCTAAGATTGCCATTGCAGTAACTGGAAGCCACAGCAAAGAATAAAGTATTTAGTCCTCCTTACACCATACACAAAACAGCAAGGACTTCAAAATTAGGGGCTTGAGCTCAGTGTGGTAATGCACAGCATACCTGAGCAGCTATGCAAGGATGCCCAGCAGCCCTGTTCATGCTGTTAATGGATGCTGGACATAAATCAGCTCTGGGACTTAAGGACATCAATTCACGTGAGCTTTCTTTCTCTTTCTTAAATCCAGGAAGGGCAATTGCCTTGTATGACTCCATAAGCAAAGAAAGAGAGACTCCCAGTCAGCAGTAGGTGTGAAGAGCCATCTGAGACTGAAAACCAAAGCATCCTGTGTAGCAAGAGGGAGGGCACTTGCTTGCTTGGATAGAGATAGAGATAGAGTTAGAGATAGAGTTAGAGATAGAGAGATAGAGATAGAGAGATAGAGATAGAGAGATAATCCCCTTTGTCAAAGGGGAATCAAACTGTGGCTCCCACACGCAGCAGGAACCCTCTTACCCCTGTGCCTTCCAGGCATGCTTTCAGCAGAGCTTTCCCAGCAGATTCCATCAAGCCTTTTCTGTGGCTGGGGTGGGTACTGAAGTGCCTTTTCTGTGAGTCCCAGCAAGGTTTAGGGATGAGGAAGACACTGAGCTGCTCAGCTAAAGAACATCTCTAAGCACAGGCTGGAGACACTGGCAGCTCTTTGCCTTTGGCTGTTGCTCTGACAGTAAACATCTTAGCATCATTTCAACAGCAGTGGTACTTCAACAGCACAATGAAGCCAAGAATTAGCTTTAAAGTGTGCTTCAACTAAGAAAAGCACTGTGTCAGAAATTACTTCATAGAGCTCTGTGTTTTGTTCTCCCCCACTGACTCTACATCAAACCCAATGGGCTTGCAAAAAAAAATTTCAAAATGTCATCTCTGGAATACAGAATACCCAAGAATCTGAACGACATCCTGTGTTCATTATACTTCTTGCACCATTACAAATAATAATTTTGCAGTTCCAATCTGAAATTTCAATTTTTGATGTAATGAAATGAGCTCAGCTCACAAGAAAATCACTGGTTTAGTACCAACTATAATAAAAAGCTTGATTCCCAGCTATCAAAGATAAAAAGTCAAAACCCTCAGGGCTACTTTTTTTTTTAACATACATACATTTTGAATATCCTCTTCAAACACAGACTTTTGCCACTTAACTTACTGCAACATAAAAGAATTGTCATGAAAATAATTTAATAAGAGACTGAAGTCAGAACTGTTGGTTACTATATAAAGAGTACAAAGGGAATTGATTTACTGAGTTCACAGCTATGTATGGCAATGCTTCTCTTTCACAGATTACAGCCTTTTAAGTCTAGAAAAGCCCATTTTAGCTGTGTACTCTAACCTGTTTTACACTAGCTGATGTTCATGTGCTAGTTCCAGCTTCACACTTGGGCGTGGGCAAGACATTTTCTTTCAGAAATATACCCAGTCTTGATTTTACTGTTTCCTAGTGATGAAAAAATATAGAACTCTTTGTGAACTGCTTCCTTTTTAGTTATCCTCAACATTTAAAATATAAACAGAATAACATAACATTCTCAACATTCTCTCTCTTGACTTTTAGCCTTTTGATTTTCCTGGGCTTTACTGCCTGACTAAAAAGCCTTTTCTTAGCACATTTAATGCTTTAATTATATCACTGTCCTTTAAGTCTTTATAAACAGAGTCCTGCATCTATCCATCCGTTATTTTGCCAGAGATCACACTGTGAGGTGTCTGGTTGTTAATTTAAACAAACAAAACTGTCATGGTACTGCCTTGGTCTCGGTCTCAACCCTTGGAATGTCTGTGTTTTTCCAGTATGTATTAAAAAAATCAGTGCTAACCCTCCAGAAAGTTCTTTTGCTAGCTATTCTAAAACTCATTTGATTAAAATTACGTTTTAAGACATTTAATTTACGTAGGTATTTTTATAAGGGAAAGCTTGTAATCACTATTTTAAAATGTAAATATCTCTTTTATATATATATATATATGTATGTATGTATGTATGTATGTATGTATGTATAAAAACCCTGTAACTATTTAGAATTTGTACCATGAAGCTCAATGGGATTTTTACAGCCACAGCTCTAGCATAAGCTGAGTATAGATATGTTAATGACACATAGGTATTACCTAAAAACAATACTTTTGGGGGATTCTTTATTACTTTATTGTTTTTCAAGAATGTCCTATTCAGTGTTTTTTACCACTTACCAGTATGTCTTCAAATACTGTATGTTACCTGGAGCTATAGCAGTGAGCTCTGTCAACTGAACATTTTCAGACAACAATTTTAGATCACTCTAGTAGCTTTTAAGAGGCTCTGCAAGTTATGGTTCTGGTCATATGATAAATATAAATCTGAGGTAGACAGTGCCATCAGTTGTCTATAGGTAATTTCTTGCTTAATCTCACAAACGCTGGCATATGCTTTGTTTTCTGGAGCAGCCTATGGAAATCTGGATAAATTCTCTTTGCCCACCTACTTTGAAACAGAGTTCAATTGACTAAGTGAAATGTGAAGTAAAATTCTAATGTAATTTCCAGGGGCTTCTGGTAAGCATTCAGTCAGTGAAGAATTTGGACCTTCTTTACCCTTTGGATGTGTTCCAAGAAGAAGCATAAAACACATTGTTATGGTGGCTATGTTGAATATTTAGTTCTCCAAAGCTGGCTGCTTTTCATGCTCATTTTCCCATGTGCAGAAATGCATGCAAATCACTGTCTCTCTTTGCCACCTAGTGGAAACCTGATTTTACAATGGTCTTTGAGCTACTTCACTTTAAAAATATGATTACAGCACCCTACATCAACACAAAACTTGGAAAGGATCTCTGGTGAGCCTTCTGAAAGCATGGTCAAGGTGTGAAGTATGCCTGGGGTCTCAATTACAGAAAAAGTTCCACAAAGAAGGGTTTGAGATATTGCTTTGCTGTTCCGAAGGTAAATGTAGCTTTTGAAATAAATCAGAGATTTTTTTTCAAACCCTTACATAACAGGCAGTATCAAAGAATGACTCATTTCTGAAAGAACCTAAAATCTTGGCATGCTTATTGACGTGGTTAGTTATGTTTTCTTGCAGGTGCCTCTGTTCTGAAGTTATGTTAGAATATTGTCAGGTCTGTCCTTCCTCAAATTATATATGCATGTAAAAATGATACAGATAAAGGTGAGAAAGAGTGTTAGAATTAAATTAAAATTTCTACTTATGTGCAACATTATATATTCAAAACTGTGAGGATCAAAGGGTCATGAGATCTTTTGGGGGTCAGAGTATGTAATTCCTAGAAGATACTTACTTCAGGGATTGAAAAAATTACTAGTCATGAATTTGTGTTTTTATTTCCAACCAGTACTTGAACCTGTAGTATATGGATAAACCACAATTTTAAGATTTACAGAAGCATTCCAGTATATATAATAAATAAAATTCAGGTTTGTGACAAGTTCACAGACACAACTAAATAAAAGCAAGCACCTACTATTTAGTGGCATTCCACCACAGGAGCCTGAGTTCAATGCTTTATATATCTTTCTCCCATTCTGAATGGATGCCATCCACATAGCTATCTGTTACCAGTCTTCTTAAATCAAGTGAATATTCAAGTCATATTCTGTAAGATGTACTCCAGTGTGCTGTGCTGCTGCTTGCACTGTCACAGGTAACAGGATGACACAGCTCTCTCATCTGCTAGCTAACATGAAGCACCATGACATTTTCAGGCTGTTACACAGAAGGAAGATCACCCATGTCCTCATGTCCCCCTCCTACAGAACAGATTTATTCAAACAGAATTATCTCCTCCAAATTTCCATCTTGACTGAATGTCATTCTGATGCTGCGTTTTCTCTAGAAGAGGGAATCAAGCAGTTATTAATTCTTAAAATTTAATAGACTTGGAAATGGTGGTTCATTACTTTTTCAGCTCCATATCAGCTCTTCAGTTTGGTACTTTTCCAGTATTCCAGTGAAGTTAAAGACAAGGGAAATCAAAGAAAGTCCTTAATCATGTTCTAGAATAACACTTATGCTCAGCTTGGCATTCATTGAAATATTACTGGCGTGCATTCATTGCCTGAAGATGCAACTTGCAAGTGGAAATGGGTCAAGGAAGAGCCACACAAAAGACTTCTTTCTTTGAAAAGAGAGGAAATGCACTTGATTCATCTTGCATTTCCCCAATATCAATTCAAGTCCATTACACAAGGGGAAGTGATTAGGAGAGAGAAAAAAACCCAACATAACAGCCTTTAGAAGATTTTCCATCCACTGCAGACTGTTTTGACAGCACTTAATAATTTCTCCTTTGCTAGCTTGTTTCCATTCCTTAGGCCATATCTGGAGCCATATTTGGATTACACATACCATACAATGTAATAAAACCCACAATTTTTAGAAATGCTAAGCAAATAGTTTTCTTGATCTCTGCAATATTGACTTGTGCCATTATTATGAGTTGTGGCATCTTCTGGTTCCATAGGGAATGCTCTGCACATAAACCAGGCATGCAGTTATTGTGATTTGTGGGGCACTCACCCAAATTGCATCAGCTCAGGCATGACAGTTAAATATGGTGCATGCTGCCAGGAAGGCTGGACTGGCACAGCATGAATAGGTGAGGAAAATCAGGTTTAAGCCTAAATGTGCACAAGGAGGGCTCCTGTTACAGCTGCTGCTGCCAGCACTGCAAACACAGGCAGACAGCATCATGGAACTCCCAGAAGTTATCTTCTTTTCCTTCTTCCTTTTTTTTCCCATGTTTCCTCAGTCAAGCAGACTAATTTTTTATGTGCATACGTGAATAAATAATCTCCACGCCAATCACAGCTCCCATGTATTTTTTTAACTTTTTAATGGCAATTGCTGTAGCACACGTGTTAACTTAGTATGCAACTCCCAGATTCTTGAGTTTATCATATTTTTCCCCACCAAGAGAGATCACAGTTTAAAGGAAAGCTTTCAGTTAGTTACCAAAGTTATTCAAAGGACTGGAGTGGAAGTCACTGCAATCCACTGAAGCTAAAGCAATAAAAGAACATTTCTAAAATACAAGCTTTATACATTTAAGTGTCCTCCAGTTATCTGATATGTAACATGGAATTGAGAAACTGTTAAACTGACCTTGAAATGCACTTATGTAAGAATTAGGAACAGTCAATACAAAGCAGTAGGAGAACAAAATTTGGAATGGCTTAAATTGACTTGAAGCCTGGGAACACTAAGTATTTCAGCACTGGAAGGAGACGGTAGTGAGCTGTTTGGGAAAAAATACAGGTAGGAAATTTACTCTTAAGGGCAAATGTAAAAGTTAGAGCACGAGTAGAATGTAGCACGGTGGCAGAGAAAACTAAATACTCATGGCACTGTGAGACTGTTTAGAAGAAAATCCAAAGACAGCAGAACAAGTTTCAGAAGATACTGGAATAAGATCAGATCTTATGCAAGAAGGTGAAACTCCCACAAGGAATATGAGGTACTTTGGCTGAATACAGGCCAGTGAGGTGTAGGCAGAATGTCAGCACATTCAGGACTTCAATGGCACAAAAATTACCAGTATGTGTCTATATGAAGACTGCTATTTTCTCCATTTTACTCAAGATTCATCAACATTTCATGAGAAATTCTTAGCTCTGACTGTGTAATTCACGTAACTTCTGCATAGGCTTCCATTCTCTGAGCAGAATTTTTAGAATGTTTTTCCCATTGAAAAAGGCAAGCTTTTGATGTGCTCTAACTGCAAAACTGTTTCCATGACTATTGGTACCACTGGGCTTATATTATAATATAATATTATAATATTTAATGAAAGCAATATAATAAAAGAGACACACACACAGAGTCTTTTCTGTTTTTCACATACAGACCTTTCCTCTTTCCTAATATAAATCCTGCAAGATCTGGACACGAAATAGGTGGTCTGGGGAAGCACAAGCATTATCCTTTCTTTCATTTTCTCTAATTCAATCTGACCTGCTTCTGTTCACGTCATTCCTTCACAGTTGCAGCCTGTAAGCATCAAAAGTTTACAAGTGCTCAAAGGAAAAAACTGGCTTCCCAACC
This sequence comes from Leptocoma aspasia, assembly GCA_013399835.1. NCBI lineage: Eukaryota > Metazoa > Chordata > Aves > Passeriformes > Nectariniidae > Leptocoma > Leptocoma aspasia. The sequence continues at coordinate 12,408 of VXAX01005482.1, forward strand.
TTAATGAGTCTATGATTCTTCTGCCAGTGATCAATCCATGCCCTACCATTTCATCCTCTGAGTGCTAAAGCCACACACGTGGGATGGATGAACTGCTGCAGCCAGATCTAAACCACACACTCCCTGCAGCACCCTATTGCTCCTCCCATCTTCCTCTCACCAAACAAGCAACACTGAAAACAGATGCAAGTGTTGTGCTTTGCTGCTTTCTTTCTAACAGGCTGCATGCTACAGGCTGACACAAAACATTATAAACAGAACAGAGCTTCTTGCTCATTACAGTGATTTTAATGAGAATGGTAAATGGGTTCAAATGAAACCATGCAGGCTCCAGTGATAAGATCCCCATCTCTTACAGTGCTGTATCAAACCCAACTCTGAGATGTCATTATCTTCCCTGAATACAATTTAAAGGATCAATCTTAGTATATATTCTGTATGCTGTGGTTTCTCCAGCACAGGAAAACTGCCCTCACTTGATCTTCATTACAGCTGTACTTCAAGGGATTTCTGCTCCCAAATGATAAAGCAGCTATCTACAGATTAACACATACATTGTTTTGTGCATGCATAAGACACTTATCTCTTAGTTGTTGTTTACTCCTAAAAGATCAGAGATCTTCTGTTATGACTTGTACTGAGATGAATAATGTAATTAAACAACACCCAGGAGAGAGGGGAATATAAAATGCCTGAAGTACAAACTCATTTAGTTTTCAGATTTTTTTAAGACTGCCACACTTTAAGAAGGCTGCCAAAGACTACTTCAGAAAGAGTGCAGCAATCATCAACACAAAAGTTAAAAGTGCAAAACAGATAAATAATCCTGAAACTTTATAATGAAAATAAATCTACCAGAAATTAGAGAGAACTCAAACTTAACTAGTTACTTTATCAGCACAGAGAAGTCATATGTCAAGGTGCAAGAAAAGCAAGCTAAAACTCCAGTGATTACAAGCTAAAGACAAGGATTTTTGCCACAATTAAATTAAAAGCTATTCTTCCCTGTCATCACTCCAAGAAATTGTCTGCATTGTTTTATATTTTTCTCGGTCCCAGAAAAAAAAAGAAACAGATCTGCAAGACTATGTTATTCCCTTCTAACAAGCAGAGTACTCATACCTGGTGGTTTGACACTGGCCCAACACCAGGCACCCACGGGAGTCACTCGCTTACTCACTCCTGCCACAGCTGAGTAAAGGAGTGAAAGAAATATTAAGGAAGGGTTCATGAGTGAGGTAAGGATTGGAACAAACACTTCAAGGGCAAAACAGGCTCAACTTAAGGTTGCAAAGTGAATTTATTACTAACAGAATCACATGAGGTACTGGGAAACATTTCCTAGCCCTGGGCATCTACACTCCACCTGTGTTCTACAGACAAAAAAAAAGAGATATTGTTGGTTTCTTTCCTGTGACCTCTCCATGTTTGCTTAATTCAACAACTTGCTCTGCTCAGTAGGGAAATAGAGATGGAGTCATTATTATCACTACTACTGAAGCATCATCCTTTACGTTCCTCTCTCCTCCCTGTTTTTCTTAGTTACACTGAGAAGCTGCTAGTTTCTCATATTCTTTGCTTTCAGCTTTCATTACAGCACAAAGGCTCTGTGGATCACAAGGAGATTTATTATCTCTCTCTGATTCTGAGTCCTAACAGTGAGAAGTAAATTGCAGAGAAGCAAGCAAACCAGAGAGGCCTTGACATTAGCTTAAATTTTAAAAGAACTAACTCTTCTATTAGTGGAGCTTATTAATTAGCAAAGGATGCTTTAAAAATGAGGAAGTAAAAGGTTTTTTAAGAGTAAAATGCTGGACTGCAGCATTTAATTCTGAAACACAGATATAAACTGAGGAGGAATTAACTGTCAGGTGTATTTGAAAATGATTGCAGGCACCCAGGGGATGTTTCCATTTGTTGTTTTAAAAGGCCTTTTAATCAGTATCCAGTTTCCTCCTAAATCTTCAAGCTCTTCAGACCCTGGCTCAGGCTTTGAACTAGCTGCTAGTGGTACTGGAATGTGGAGCTGTCATGTGTTCTGCTATTTCGAACTAAAACTGGGAGATGAGAGACTGAAAATAGTTACGCTTTTGACTCTGTGTGTTCTGTATCACAGAGGTTTGAGTTTCTCATTTAATACTGGAGAAAACCCTATGAAGTATCACCATCTGCCCTGCCTCCCTACTTTCCCCTAGCCACCCACTATTGGCTACTCTCAAAGATAAGATGCTGCACTGGATAGTTTAGATAATTGCTACTGTTGTGGTTTTTATGCTTTTCTGAAATTTTTGTGGATCATAACTACATCACATTGCCACAGTCACCCCTAAATTATATTTTTGGTTGATCTCAGCAGAAAGGCCAAAGCCTGGTATTCTTCCCATCACAGGCAATGCAATTGGGCTTGTTACCTTCAAGGAAAGCTGCATTAGGTTTTGACATAGAAGAATGCAGAATGAAAAATCAGAAGTGTTTTCTCCTTCTCCAAGTTTATCTTCTGGATCAGAGCCAGGTTTTTCAGAGTACAATAATCTCCATCTGTTTTCTGCTGCCCAAGAGAAAAGAATACTGGTGCTAGTCATATGTGCAACAGCTCCTCAGGCACCAACATCATTCCTGAGAGGCTGGCAAAAGGATCAGCACTTACCTTCTGTGTCAGCTGCTACCATAAAACATGACCAGCCAAAAAAACCTGCAGGAACTTACATATACCTTGTGTAAGAAGAAAATGTCATTAACCAAACGTTATCCTTGAGTCTATACAAAGAAACTATATTACTATCACTAAGGTTTATACTTACAGACCCAAGGACAAAATAAAGCTGCCAGACAGCATTTTATAGTAGAGCTGTGACTATTTATATTGTTATTCTGAAAATAATTTTAGATCAACAAATTATAAAACTGTATAATGAGCAGAGTAAATCCTACCTTCCAGCCAGAACAGTTCCAGACTAAGATGCTTCCTGAAGAATAAGCTAGTTCTGCAGTCAATGAATCTGTGACATGGTGTTGAAGTATCAATCCAGACCCTTTTGGACAGCACACAGAAGAAATGCAATGAGTTGTTTACTTCTTCTGGAGCTCATTTTGTATTTCTTTACAATTAGAGGGTAAAGGTTCACACAGAGTCCAATCTATGTTTAAATTATATTATCTACATATTCAGGCCCTTTTTGCTGTTTATGATGTTGAAGACCCAGGCTCTGGCGTTCATCGTGATTCTGCACGCAAGAGACTAATTTCTGCACTCAGCTGTACCGTGCAAATCCAAAGGCTATTTCATGTCTCAGAACCAAAACTTCCCCAAAATAAGGAATCAACAGCCTTTGTTCACCAGGCTTTGCCAAAATCCCTTCATCTGGCATTCAAAATGATCATCTGGCAGAAAACAGCATAACCCCAATGGTGTACACAAAATATCAGCTGGGGCTTAGGGCAAATCTTGGTCCTAATGAAGTTAATGGCAGAAGTCCCACTGCTCGCAGCGAGACCTGACACAGACTGTGACAGCTGTGCGTGAGCCAGAGCAGACTGGTAACAGCCCTTCAGCTCATTGTGTGCCCGTAGAAACACACTGAGGCTTTCACAAGTCCTTTTGTCCACTCCAGCAACTCAAAGATTTTCAATTACCCCAAGGCTAATGCTGGGAAGTACAGATACAACTGATTTCAGTTCTCTGCTGTATAAGAAAAATAAAAACGAAACGTTGTTTCAAGGTTCTCTTCGATTAATATTTCATTAACTTTATAGACTACTAAAATTCTAAAAATTACTAGCATGGCCAAAATCTTCTTAATTTAAAATGTTTTGCAATGCAGTTTAAACATAAAGAAAAACATTCTCATTCAGTTAAATAGAAATTTTAAACTAAAAATGAAATTAAGTTTTTAAATTTAAAATCTTATATATATATATATAAACCAGTTTTTTTGTTTTTGAAATGAGCTAACTGGGACAATGCATATAAAAGCTGTTAAAATTTCACTTCCCAAAATGTTTTTTGTTAAAAAAAAAAAATCCTAGCTTATTTTTTGTAGTTTTGACTTCTAGATAGCATGAGGCTGGCAGAATGGGTTAGAAGCTGCTTCTGGACTCCTCTCCAAAACAAGTGGCTTGTGGTGATCTGAAAACATCTCAAGATGAAATACTTTAGTAACCCCAGCAGACGAAATTGCTCCTGTTGTCAGGCATCTGCTGTACCCTAAACTGAGGGTACAGGACGCCTGAGGCAAAACAGGTACTGAGAAAGGACTTGCACTTCAGGGCATTCCCCTCTATTGCAGTTGCATGGAGCATTATTCAGATTTTCCTGCTTGCCCTTTGTTTCTTCTGCTAGCAAAGTGATGTTGAGTCCCACCACTCTGTAGGGTTACTTAAGTATGCCTACAAAAAGTGAATTTTACCTTCTTTTCCATATCACAGGTGTTTATTCAGTGGAAAGAATAAGGTCAGAGTCTTCTATTTTTCTTTGAAGCAGGTAGCATCAAGCTATCCTGTTTAATCTTGATTTAATTAGCAGTTCTAGGAGGAAAGCTGTCACACAGGTTCTCTGTTACTGTTACTTTGTTTTAGTTGCTGCTTGGGGGCCATTGTAGTGACTGTGTTGGATGTGCCTCCAGGCAGTTCTGGCCTGCTGAGATCTTTTTTTGACACTGAGAACTACTGATGAGTTTTCGTGCCCCTGCGGCAGTGCAACCTGTCTCCTTGGCAGCCAAAAATGACACTGTGCTGGTTGGACTGCTCTCTGGTACGGTTCATGGATTCTCTTCTTGGCACACAATTACCAACAGGTGTAGCCATGCTCTAAGAGGCCCGTGGTAGCAGCCTGTAATACACTAATTGCTTAAAGGAGCTGTTCTTTTAGAAGAAATGATGCTTGCATTGTCATGCAGGCTGCTGATCAGTGCCTGGCACCTCTGTGCTCAAGGCAGGAGTCCAAACAACTTGTGACAAGGCACTCTGCCATCTCAGCAGATGGACATGAGCATAAGCAGCTTAGGGACTGTGCCTGCATATCAAGCATAGGCAATGAGGGCGTGATTCCCAGCCAAGAACGCTGCAACTGCTGTTTATCTTCTGCTTACCAACCTAGAGTTGTTTATCTTCTCTTACCAACCCAGAGTTCAGGGAATATGTCATTGCTAATTAAGACCTGGGCTGGACTCAGTTTCAAGAGCATAAAATACGACTGTGCAAAACAAGTGTCTGTCTGGCTTGAATGGAACCACAAGTCCTAAGAGAGGCCAAGGGAGTTATCAGGATGAAACTGGTACTGGGGCAGACCAAAAAGATACCTCAAAATGTTGACATTTCATCAGATTCAGGAAAAGACTAAGGGAAGTGTGAACAGGGAAATCTTTTAATATTAATCTATTAATATAAAACTTTTAATATATGGGTGGATTTGTATTTTCTCAAAAGAAAAAGTAAAACTTGGCATCATAAAGGTATGCAGTTAGAATGGGAAAAAAGTAGGGACCAATATGAGAAAAAATCCTGATTGTAAACTGCATGAATTTCCAGAATAATCTCAGAAAGGAAAGCTTAGGAGCATTTCTGTTTGGCAGTTGAAATACTGAAAGAAAAAACTTCTTCAAAAGCAAAAGACAATAATGTATTCACTGCAAGAAAACTCAGACCCTAAGGGATCTTTTCTTCTGCCAGTTCCATGAGTCAAATAAGATTTCATTACCTGAGGTGCAGTGGTACTAGAGGTCCTAGAATGCCTCTGAAAGCCTAAACTAGCATTTAGTGTTCAGAGACCTTGTCCATGTACAGAAAAGACACAAAGCAGAGGAATGGGCAATATATTATTTGAACTATGACATGACGTGCTTCTGCTCATTGGAGACAAGTGCAATATCCGATGACAGGATCAAAGACACACTGAAAAATATATTGGAAAATTATTAAAACTGGATATCTAATTTAGGGAGGGTTGGCTTGCAAAAAAATGTAGGAAAGGATTGCTTTCCATCACAAATAACAAATACCATGACTGGGTTTTGCAAGGCTGGAAGATGAGCACTGGGCAGTTTTAGGGAAAACAAAAACCTGAAGGAAATAACCAGCAACCAGTACTAGATAGGACACCAACAATGAAAATGTCTGCTGGTAAATTGTGCTGCTTTTTTCTCTTTCACCTTCAGCTTTTTTCTCCTCTTCCATGCTATCAAAGCCAAGTTTTGGAGAGTAAGCACTTGCACTTGCAAGTCAGGCATTCCATAGTCAAACTTGCACTTTCCAGCATCCACCTCTCTGAAAGATCTCCAGATACCTGCTCAAGGCAGCACTGCTCCCCCAGGGAGGATTAAAAGGGCATCCAAAGTGACTGTAATATGTGGTACTCAAGATAGACACTGGTATTATTGTTGGTCTAAATTCTGGCCTTCTTCCTGTCTCCAGCTTCTTGATTTCTGTGTTCACTCTCTCACAAATTCACACTCTTCTCTTCTGAGGATTGCTCTAACTATTCATCTCATCTTCCATTTCACTGATGCTCCTCTAGCATAAACATCCAGACTGTTTCTGGACTGCACAAATATTCTTAATTGCCCAAGCTCCAGCAGAAGGGGACTCATGTGGGCACTAATACTGTCAAGAGATCAAGAGACCTCAGCTCTTGCCAAACATGCTCTGAAGAGGATTTGTGTGGCCTCACATCACCAACCTTAGGCCTTGTTTCCCCACTCACAAAGACATTCACTAGGAAATGGCCTTTTTCTCCCAGGGTTCAGTGCTACGTTACCCCACCGGGTAAGCAGAGATCTGCCAGAGGTTGTGGTACAGCCAGACCAGAGCCAGGCAGGCTGGAGAGGGGCAGGAGAGGTGACATCCTCACCCAGCAGCTGCCAGGAGGATAAGGCACACTGGAGCCTTGAGCCTTGCCCGTGCCTTCCTCCAGCATGCTTAGCCTACAGTAATAACAAGTGTACACTTTTCACATGATTACAAAGGAGATCAAGAGAGAGGATAAAGAAAAAGGTAGAGTCAGTAATCTTTCCTTAGGCCTCCCTTTGCTCCTGAGAGAAGTATTTCAAGAATTCATTTTCTGGTGTGGGGGAAGGAGGGCAAGGAAGCAGCTGTTTTAGGAAAGAGTAAGCGCAAGGATGCATTTGAAATGTGACCGTGATGTACTCTGTGCTTCACATTTTGCAGGAAAATGCTTTTATCTGTTGCAGATTCACAGCTTTTAGCCCTTTCCTGAAAGAAGGGGTCTGTGACCCGTCTTTGAAATAGCTAAGCAGGAACTATTCTTTTACTTTTAAAACACAGTTGAAAGGGGACATGATGAAACAGGATTAAATAAAATATGAATCCTTGGAGCAGAACTGAAGCTATCCATCCATCACATAGTGCCCTACCCATGAAGCCATGTCCTGCTCTATTCTCTTACTGGCCTAGTGAATCCTGAGTTCATTGCTACACAACAATCTCAATTCAACAGGATGGCTGACAAGCACGCCCCATACATATACCCTGGTAACCATGGACACCCAAACTTGGCAAGAGAATGGGGCATGTGGGTCCCAACTCTGCAAGGCAGGAAAGAAAGGTGAACATCATTTTTTTCCAGTTACAGGCTACGACATATAAAGGAAATGGTAGGGTATAACTATCTTCCTTCTAAAGGAAAATGACACATCATACTGCATTTTGTCCAGTCTTTCCAGTTCACAAGGCACTTCACTAGCTGGAATCACTTTTGAGATTTAATTACAGGATTATCTAATTAGTGGCTCTAGAAAGTGAAGCCCATGAAACTCAAGTTAAGAATTCACTGTTAATTTAGTATCTAGACAAGATATTTAGACAAGGGTGAGTAAGTCTGAACTTTGGATGAAGAAGGAAAAGAAAGCTACTGACAGATAATCAGTTACAGCTACTCTCCAAAAGCCAACAGCAGTCAAAGGTCATCCAGATCCTGACACATAGAAGGAAAAGTGTAAGTTCATGTCATATTTAAGCTCACAAAAAAAACCCCAACCAACCAAAAAAACCCCACCCTGAAATAAGGAAACTATATAATAAAAATGTCACGAGCAGTACAATTTTTTAGGTTTCTTATTAAATGAGTGGTCCACCAAAGCAAGGTTCTGAAGTGTGGGTTCACTAGTGAATATATTAAGTAAATTCTTGGTTCAAAATTCCACTGGGAACAATACTCATTAGGTGCTGTCCCCTACTGTAGATGGTTATGAAGTATCTTAATAGAGGAAAAAGCTATTAAATATTTCATCTTAATAATACCTACCTGCTGTCTCATGGTCTACTGAAACAGACAAGAGAATTTTCCATGATAAATTTATCTCTCTGAAAAGGAAGAACTGCTACAGATTTTTGGCTGAATTTTTTTCCCACTTGTCTTTTTTGCCATTTCACTCCATACACTCTGGAAGCATTTGCTGCCAGAGAGGAAAAATATATTATTTACTGAAGCAAACCAAAGGTTCATGTAATTTTATGTCCTGTTCTGGGTGGTAGTCAATATGAGTTACCTGACACAGAACAGGATAGACAGAAGAGGTACAAGCAATTTTGACTAAAAATTTGGAATGGCAGGGTCAATAAGAAAATACTGGCTTAAGCTCAGGCTTAATACTTCCTGAAATATAATTATTTATAATCATTTAAATAATCTATCATATTAATATTTGTCAGGTTTTCCAATTTTAGTTCTGGTAATTGGGTAATACTGAATCATTTCAACTCATATATTTCTAAACAATATTTCACTCCTGTACTACTTTATACTAGTTCAGTAACACAAGTTAAAGCAATTGAGAAACAGTCTGCTCTCCATCTGCTACCAACAAATGTGATCTAATGCATTAATTAGATCCCCAGCTTTGACAAGTTTTTTTAAAATAGTGCTAGAGAACTATTAGCACCATTTTTTCCAGCTAACTTTATTTTGGCTGACGGTCAGGTCTAATATTCCAAACTGCCGTAACTACTGAATTAAAAGAGCAAGACATTAATTAGTTTTCTGTTTGACAGCTGTCTGTCTACTTCAGTTTAGACCTTCAAAGTCAGATGCAAGCCCCTCGTACTGCCTCCATTCTTCTTGATTGCTCTGCTCAGATAAATTTCCCTGTGACCACCCCCCTCTTATGTTTCCTAAACCAGAAATGAAGCATGGATTTGCAATGCAAGCAGTAGTTCTTCATACTGGTTGGTGTCACTCTATCGAGCAACACGAAACACAGAGACAAACGCAGCCACACCCGAGAGAAGGCAAAGAGAGAAAACTTTACTTTGGTTTTCACATTATATAGAGTTTAGGGAACGACCATCGATTGGAAGGTGAAGTTACCACCTCTCCAACCACACTGGTCAATGACAAAGTCCATCAAACCTTTCTCCTCCCAGGAGAAAGAATGAAAAACAAGAAGACAGTTAGAAAAACATGTGCATGTTTACAAAAAACAGCGTGAGAAACTCCATCACAAGAATGAAAACATCAGAAGGCTGAAAAGTGAGAGTGACAGGTTGGCCCGATACAGGCAGATACACAAATGGTTTCTGGATCCTGTTCAACATTAGTTCTCGTGTGGGACAACTAATTTCTTTCCACACTTAATTCCATTCTTCTGGAACTGTGAATAATCAATGTCCTTGATTAGGTATTTTGTCAAATAGGTTTTGATGAGATACATGGGTGGATGGATATTTTACTAGTTCTGCATCTGAGCTCTTCAGCAGAAACAGCTCATCAGTTTAACTTACACTTTCCAGCAGAAAGAGCAGAATGAAGTGTCACAAGGCTGTACTGGATTGTATGTGAGGTTTCTGACCTAATTCACTTTCATTTTTGCTTCTTCTCCCCTGTCCCTCCAGTAAACCAAATATCAGACTTGCATTACCCCACTGAATATTATAAATGCCTCTTCTATGAAGCACTATGAAAAATCAAGCCTTACAAAGAGATGCTAAAAACCATCTTTCATTAAAAGTGCATTAGGTGCTAAATGAATCTACAAATCCATACTCAGAGACACATATATTGCACATATGGGGAATGAGATTATATAAAGTTTGTGTCTGGCAATCTGCTACTTAAATGGAACATTAATGTAATAGAAAGTATCTGCTTCTCTCAGTAAGGCTACCATCATAAACTGTACAGAGTAATTACTCACTGTTAATAGCATTTCATAGGAATCACCACAGACAGCACAGAAAACACATCCACTGTAGCAATACCCAGCAATATCCAAAGGATTGTCCTTTCTCTTCAAGGAATTTAATGCAAAACTAGACAGGGCATTATTTAAAAGGTCAGCACTTTATTTTATTCTAGATCTCAGATCCTAAAAATATGAAAGTAGGATACCAATCTGATCCATATTTTCCATTTTATCTACAAAAAAATGAGAACTCACCAACACTCACATATGTACTTAGTACCAAATCTCGTATATATGGAAGGAAGAAATGTTCTCAGGCATGGAGTGGGGCTCCACCCCCCCTTATGTTAATGATATGGAAATTAAGTTATACTTAATGGATTAAGATGTGCAAATTAAATTGAAGTTTCTAAGCCAAATCCTTAACTGGGGTAGCTCAGTTGTAGTTCAGACTTAAATAACACCAAACTAGCAATATGAACTACCAGGGAGTAAAAACAATCACAGTAAGAAGGAAGAAATTACTTAGGTATGACATTTCCCTGACTAAACAAAATATCAGGTTTCAGTTACTTTAGAAATAGCAAGGCTTCAAGTAGCAGTTAGCAAGACACTTCTGAAAATGACAGTATTTGCTACTCTCCTCTTATTGAAAGAGCCTTTTTGTCTTGATGCTTTATTTGCCCTTCTATCACTTTGCACCCCAACCTGAAAGCCTGATCTATAGGGTTTCATTTAGACTTCATCAAGGAATGCTGGATAAAGGCTTTTCTGACCACCCTGAGGATGGAAGTCCTTTCTATATTCCTTTCTTCATATTTTAGTACAAGTCTGTGGACACTTCCTACTTAAAAACTCCTGTTACATGTAACACTGCCATTCCCCTTCATCTCTCACAGCTAATAATATACTCTGAGTCTATTTCAACCCAATGAAAGAGAGCATAGGACATCTGCATAAAGTCATAAAAATATTTATTTAGGAACTGGAAAATACAGAGGAAAAAGCTTAACCACATTATAAAACTTGGACTTATCAAACCTTTCAGCAGGACAGTATCCCACTGGAAACAACACGACAAGTTGTTCTCAATCTTCCCTTGGGAACTTCTTCTTCTTTGCATAGCAAAATTAAAAACCATTTGCCATTAGGTTGAGATGGATCCTTGGAATTCAAAAATTAATCTAAGTCCTACAGGCAATTAACATTTGTTTCTTAAAAGCAGCAAGAAGCTGGGGAGGGCCATTGGAGACAGGGAACTCCCCAAAGGCACTGACCTCAGGGCTGCCCCTCTGGTAGCCTTTCCCCATCTCCTGGAGGTTCTGCCATTTCTGCATGCTGAATTACAAACCCATTTTTAGGTAAATATAAGATGCAAGGATTGGGTGACAGAATTCATAGTCTTTTTTCTGCATCGTGAACTCATCTAGCCCTCTGGGTATGCAAAGTTAGGAATTATGTAGGTTAGTACTGCAGCAACAGAAATCCCCTTGAGAATCTACCCTCAATGCCTCAGTCCTGTGCTGCCTGAAGAAGGGCAAGGGTCAGGTTATTCTACAGAACAAAGCATAAGAAAAACAATCTCCTTTTTTTTGCCACATAAATCACCACTGCCTGAGTCAAGAAGCAAATTGTAGTCTCTAATTGCAGGTTGTCAGACACAAGTATGCTCCCCAGGTCAGTGTAATGAGGAGTGGCAGTGACTAACTGATCTCAAGTCTAAAAACATGACTTACTGTCTCCTTTTTCTGACTTTGAGAGACTGAAAAGCTTGTGTCTTATTAATATGGCACACTTTTTTAGAAGGACATATTTTTCGAGAATATTTCTAAATTAGATTTCAAGACAACCATAAATCTGCTATAGAAAATACCTTGGAAAACAGCTGAGGTTTGTTTGTACAAAATGCTTTTGAGAAATGCTTAGCAGATTAAGTAGCAAATTTTTCAAGGCCAAAATCAAATCTAATCTAATGAAAAACAATTCATTGGAACTTCCTGGAGGAAAAGATAAGCAGCTGGTCCACTTACATGACATCTTTACTCTTTCTAGGAATTTCAGAAGTATGGATGTAACATAGAGATGTTCACACTCCAAAGCCAGAGTGCTTGAAAAAGCCATTTATAATAAAATTTTAATATGCACATTGACTACTTAGGAACCTAAATTCCTATTTTGAAAGTGAGGTAGGCACTGACAAGCTCAACTGTTCTAAAAATGTGACTCAACACCATAACTCCCTAATTCTCATGCACATATCCAATGTGAATTAAGCTTTTTATCTTTTAAGGCAGAGAATTATTGAAAATGGCAACTACTTTTTTTTTTCTACCAATATTCAAGCAAATAAAGAGACTATGTATACCATCTCCAGAATCTATTTTCTATGTCTGAATATGAAATTATTCCATCTTGTAGCTGGTTAAGGGCATTTTTTGTCAGTCTTCCAATTTGAGCAACATGGCTTCCATAGCTGTGTGCAGTTCGTAGTAGACTTCTCAAAGAGCACCAAAACCAAACTAGAAAACACAAGTGCTTATGGTGAAAATGTTTCTATTAAGAAATATTTCTAGGCAAATATTTTAAATAGTTTTAATAGTTGTTTCCACCAGAAGAGATTAGCAGAAAAGAAGGACGGTGGCAATACGTGTGTTTTCATCTCTTGCTAGCTGGGAAACAGAAAGAAAATATTAGTTTTCCTTCTACAGACCCATTCTAGGTGTGCCAAAATCTTAGCACAGAAGCCCCACTCCCCTGCTGCAAGGGAAACCGGGCACCCAAACCCTTATTTCCTTCCCTTGATCTCCTGGTTTATAAAAGGTGCAGTTTGCAGCTTCCTCAGCCTCAACATGGAGCTGCCTGTTGGCAACAGCCCCTCACGGTGTCCCAGGGACAGTGTCCCACAGGAACTGCTCTCACGGTGTCCCAGGGACAGTGTCCCACAGGAACAGCCCCTCACGGTGTCGCACGGACAGTGTCCCACAGGAACAGCCCCTCACGGTGTCCCAGGGACCGTGTCCCACAGGAACAGCCCCCTCACGGTGTCGCACGGACAGTGTCCCACAGGAACTGCCCCTCACGGTGTCCCAGGGACAGTGTCCCACAGGAACAGCCCCTCACGGTGTCCCAGGGACAGTGTCCCACAGGAACAGCCCCTCACGGTGTCCCAGGGACAGTGTCCCACAGGAACAGCCCCTCACGGTGTCCCAGGGACAGTGTCCCACAGGAACAGCCCCTCACGGTGTCCCAGGGACAGTGTCCCACAGGAACAGCCCCTCACGGTGTCCCAGGGACAGTGTCCCACAGGAACAGCCCCTCACGGTGTCCCAGGGACAGTGTCCCACAGGAACAGCCCCTCACGGTGTCCCAGGGACAGTGTCCCACAGGAACAGCCCCTCACGGTGTCCCAGGGACAGTGTCCCACAGGAACAGCCCCTCACGGTGTCCCAGGGACAGTGTCCCACAGGAACAGCCCCTCACGGTGTCCCAGGGACAGTGTCCCACAGGAACAGCCCCTCACGGTGTCCCAGGGACAGTGTCCCACAGGAACAGCCCCCTCACGGTGTCCCAGGGACAGTGTCCCACAGGAACAGCCCCTCACGGTGTCCCAGGGACAGTGTCCCACAGGAACAGCCCCTCACGGTGTCCCAGGGACAGTGTCCCACAGGAACAGCCCCTCACGGTGTCGCACGGACGGGGCAGCGCTCCCACCCCTCAGCTCGAGGCCTTTCCCTATCATGGCGAGCAGGCTGACAGCGCCCCCTGCCGGCTCGGCGCTCACCGTCAAAGAGCGATAAACTCACCGAGCGGCTTTCGGTGCTTTCGCTTTATTTATTGTGCTGGTTTCCGCTGGGACCGACTTAATTTTCTTCCTAGTAGCTGTAAAAGGCTGTGGTTTTGGATTCAGTATGAGGGTTGCTAATAACACACTGATGTTGTGATCGTTGCTAAGTAGGGCTTAACGTAAGTCAAGGACTTCTCGGTCTCTTCACAAGCAGGCAGGAGGGAGCATGGCCAGGACAGCTGACCCGAACTAGCCAAGGGGATACTTCACACCATGCCCACTATATAAACCGGGGAGTTACCCGGGAGTTACCCGGGAGTGGGGCTGATTGTGGTTTGGGGATGAGTTTGGCATCGATCAGCAGGTGATGAGTAATGCTATTTTGTATCATTTGTCTCTCTTGGGTTTTATCGCTCTCCTCTTCCCCATCCCCCTTTAATCACTCTTTTTACTATTATTATTATTACACTATATTTTACTTTGTTTCAGTTACTAAAGTGAACCCACCGGTTTCACTGCTTTTTTTTTTTTTTTTTTTTTTTTTTT
>VXAX01005482.1:26880-37912 GCA_013399835.1 Leptocoma aspasia
TTTTTTTTTTTCCTAATTCTGCTCATTCAGTCGGGTTTGGAGGGAGGAGTGAGAGAGAGCTCTGTGATACTTTAAAACCACAACATCTACGCCTGATTTCCTATGTCTGTGCCCACTCTGTGTTTTCCAGTGGCCCCCAGAGCAGCGTGTCCATCACCACAGGCATGACTGCAGGTGCCTGTGCCAACCACGGCAGTGTTCACCTGTCACTCTCATTTTTCAGCCTTCTGACGCTTTCATTCCTGTGATGGAGTTTCTCACACTGCTTTTGTAAACATACACATGTTTTTCTAACTGTCTTTTTGTTTTTCATTCTTTCTCCTGGGAGGAGAAAGGTTTGATGGACTTTGTCATTGACCAGTGTGGTTGGAGAGGTGGTAACTTCACCTTCCAATCAATGGTCGTTCCCTAAACTCTATATAATGTGAAAACCAAAATAAAGTTTCTTCTTCTTTGCCTTCACTCAGCTGTGTCTCTGCATTTCGTGTTGTGTGCTAGAGTGACATTCACCCAGCTGTGGGAGAGCTGGCACCACGCTCACACACACTCCTGCAAGTGGTGTTTCCTCGCTCCAGTGTTCTTGCCAGGAGAGGAGTTTAAGTGACATCTGTCCTGTCTGCATGGCTGCAGCCAGGGTGCCTGATGGGCATCCTTGGCAGCTGGCCCAGTCCTACCAGCCCAGCCAGGGGCAGGGCACTGGGGCAGCCCCAGCCTTGGGCACTGGGCACTATCGTCGTGGTCCATACATTGAAGAAAGGACTCTTGACAAAAAATTCAGAAGGCTAATATGATTTATTAAAATGACTCCGTAATTTTAGTATTTTTCTATATCTGCTCAGCAGAGAGCATTCTCCATGCTCCTGCTGCTGCTTCGTTTAGGGANCACTCAACCTCACCCTGAGCATTTCCAGGGATGGAGTATCCACAACTCCTCTGGACAACCGGTGCCATACCCTCACAGTAAAAAAAAATGCATCATTTCTAGGCTGCTCTGGTGCCCAACCAAACCCAAAAATGAACATCTCGTAATCAGAAGTTTTTAGCATTTGTTATCTCATCTACAAATTTATATTGAAAACACATTTTAGTAGTCACACGTAAAGCTGTCAGTTTGTGTCCACTGGAGACAGAAATTTTTTAACAAATTAACAAAGAAAAGCATGGTTATAGAGTATAACTATGCAATTGGAACTTCAAAAATAGTCCCTTAATTAGTTTATTTAGGATGATATCAAGCACCTAAGAAATAATACAGTAAAACAAGTATTTAAGTCACTGGAAGGTTTTAATTTTGGCAGGACTGCTTTCCCTTATTATAAAAAGAACAGAACAAATTTCCCAAAATGTTTAATGTCAGTACTCGCAGTTCTCCTTTCACAACAGCAGGAGAAAAAAAAATTGTCTAATGCCCAAAAATGACATCTGTGAAAAAAAAACAAAACTGTGTTAACAAGAATTAAAAGAACATCTAGTATAATTTATTCACAGAAATATCCTTGATAGACTACATTTGCATTGTAAAATCTTCTTCTATCCAGTTTATATAATAAAGAAAATTACATTAGTGATACTGGTGTTCAACCAGCTTTGTGTGGTAAATGAGACTCATGCTATGCTCAGCAGATGGACACATTTCTGCTGCATGTAGGGACTCCATCAGCAGCCATCTGAGAACATCTTATCAGCACATTCAACTTCCCATCTGATTTTAATTTAAGAGCATCACTATCAGTAGTTAGATTTAAAAGGCTGAGAAAGCAGCCAGACCACCAGAACACTCTTTTGTTATACAGCCTATCTCAGATAGCCCTCGCCACAGATTTGAAACCGGTGCTGCAGGCAGAGAGCAACAGAGTGAATTCAAGTAGAAGTCATCTTCCCAGAACAGCATTTGGAATATGACTTGAGGAAGCACACAGTAGAATCAACCAAATTAACATTTTCAGCATTATTGACACTACAAGATATATTACTCCCTGTTCAATTTAAAAAGATTCCCTGGGGAAATTTTTAAGGGGTGATTGCTTTATTGGTTGTTATTGAGTAGAACCATTTGACAGCTTGTAGAGAATGTTTGAATAACAAAAGCCTTGACAGAAAGAGATCAAGAGACCCCTGGTGACTGATCCGGATGGCATTGATTTGATTTTAGCATGATGCATTTAGTTTCCATTGTTAAAAGAATACAGCAGATTCGTTTATGGAATGAATAGTAACTGTAGTGCTGTGACACAACCTAGAGCCCTGCCCTGCAGTAAGAGCCCTTACTGCTCCAGTAAGCAATTAATTTCAGCAAGATTGCTATGTACAGCTGGATTACTCTGAGAAGGAAGCACTAGGGCTGAACCCCACAACTTCCACACTTGATATGCACAGAATCACTCCACTAATATATCACAGTGGCTGTGAGGTGAGGAGAGAAGGAAAGATGAAAAGGAAGATTTCTATCACCTTTAAGCTCATGAATAACCTTCTTCTAGCTCAAAGAAACCAGGGAACATTCTCCTATAAGCAGGATGTAGAAACAATAGAAGCGTTCTGGCAAATATAAAAACAGGGTGAATTAGAGTCAGGTAGTTATGCAATCTAAGGGGGAGTCTTGGTATTAAAATACAAAACACAAGGTTAAGCACTGATAAGACTGAGTCTATTTTTTTGCTGAGAAAAACAGAGAGAGGCTAGGACAATGGAGACAGGAAAGACCATAAGTTTAATAAACTGACCCAGACACTAAAGCATTTATAGAGCTATGTACAGACATCAGCTTCCTTTAATATGCCAATAAACAGAAATTTTAGAAAAGCAAAAGTGCATCAAGTTTTACAGGATTATATCAGCAGGAGCATTTGCTAATTGCCATAACCCCTAAGTCTCTCATTTAGATGTACTCAGTGTTTGAAAGTTGTATTGCTACTGACAAAATGGCTTTCCCTTTCCAAAGAAAGTATTGGTGAATATTCCTGTTACACCAAGGAACAGGTAATGGAGGGACATTATGTACAAATAGAAACAGAGGGATGAAGCTTAAGAATGTCATTATTTTGTGAAAGTACAAAGGAAATGAAGAAAAAAAGGCAAAATTAGGCAGGCCAAGGCAAAGTTAGCTGATGCAGATGGTGCCTCGCTGGCTAATGATTGATTACAGCAGCAATTACTGACAGTTCTAAAAAATGTCATTCCATTTTAGTTCTCAATGTGTCAGACTTGGGAAAATTAAATCACATCAGAAGCCACAGACTTATTACTGAAAGGTCAACTTTTATGAAACTTTTCCTCCAAAGTTTTAGTGAAGAGATTAAATAAACCTACTCCATTAACTTGAGTCAGACAAGTTTTAGGGGAACATCAGGCAAAAATGGGCTAAGAACTATTGCACTGAGAGACACTAAGAGACACAAGGCTTTGCTTCTATTTCCAAAAATCGCTTGGAAATCAAAATGTAAATTGCCTTGAATATTCATATAATTCAAGACTTTTATCAAAACATGCAGGTGTGCTTTGAACTGAAAAATGAAGTAGCATCATTTACCTTAATTAATGTAGGAATGGTTCAGGAAAGCCAGTGCTACCCTTCCTATGAAATGTCACATTGACTCCTCTAATGCACCCTTTGGAATAGATGGGGCAGGGGATGAGCAAATTCAAAGCCAGAATTAGCCCACGACACTAGCAAATCTTGGTGCTGCAGCTTCTTCAGTAACCCACAGAAGAGCAGGGAGGAAAACATGACCACTGACTCCTTGTGCAACTGACTGGTTTTAAAAGCTCAGCCAAAAAGCACTGTCTGTTTTATACTAGCTCATTTCTTGATCCATGCAGTTTAAAATTGTGAAGCCCAGACTATGTCTCTGAGAAGCTGTACATGACTGTGCTGGAGAACACTGAGAAAACTGAGGTTTGATCCAAAAAAAAAAATGAAGACTAGACTTAAAGACCTAGCTTGGGAAAAAAAAAAAAAAACAACAGGAGTTCTTGAAAAATAGAGCTAACATACTTGCAGTACCACAGTTTGTTTACCAGATTATACAAATATCACTTTCTCTCCTTTACAATACGTTGGGCTATCAACAAGTACCTGTCTGTTCATCTTTTATGTCTGAAGATAAGGATAGGCCCAGTAATCTCAAACATTTGACAGGTACACCAATACCAGCTATTTTAGCAAACTGACTTACCTGAAGATATAACCCAAAGGAAACCATCCAAAAGTACAGGATAAGTAACAAAAAATCTTCAGGGAAAAAATCTTCTACAATTAACACAGTAAGCCTTGAGGATTTCAGAATCTCAGAAATTATCCAGTTAGTAACTACCATGGTGTCTTTTTGCCTCTTTTCACAATTCAACTGGTGTGAAACAGTAGAACTTTTAAAATGAGAGAAACAAAAAATGACAAATGAGACTCTTTGTCATATATTACCCAATTGAATGGATATCCAAGAGGGAATAGTTAGAAAGCCCAACTAGTTTGTGCTCTCCTAAACAATACAATTTACAATTCATGAAAAGAACTGTATTATGGACAGTAGCAATGATCTCAAAAAAAGAGATTTGACTTTTATTAGAGATACATAGCTCCTGCAATGTATTCAGCAATTGATAAGAAAGCAGAATTAAGATTCTGAGAGGTAGCCACGGAAAAAATGTTCAAATGGCAAATTTGGTCTACAGATATTACAGAATTACGTGCTGGCCTCTGTGTTACACCTTGGCTTTCCTACCTGAAGTCAGAGGTAAACAGCAAATAAAGAAACTTTATTGATGACACTGGTAGGCCTCTTTGAAAGGAGATTAATCACCTTGCATTTTGAGGGCTTTTAGGTAGTTCCCTGAAATTTTAAATATATTTCCTAGCCAATTAACATTTTAATTTAATATTACATTTTTCTTATTTATTGCTTCCATTCTTCTTCACTCTGCTCCTCACAGACTCTGCTTTTTTCTGTACATAAATTATTATGTTATATTAATTTCATCTTACTATTCATACTTCTGATCTTAAAGTACCGATTTTCAGATATTTTTTTTTTTAATTTGCCACCTTACTTTTTGCTCAGTACTTCCAGTTCTGTTTGATGTGGCTGAGGGTGCCTGTGTGTTTAATGACTCCTGCTGCTCCTGGATGCTTATCATGTTTGCAGAGCTCACCCAACTGATCTGTATGCCCAGGCTGAGCTCTGCACAGGATGGACAGGCCAGCTGGGGCAGCCCTGACAACTCTGCCCCAGGGTTCCCCTGGGTGGGGAAATAAGTGCTGCATTACTCAGACAGGACCAGGGGTCATTACTCAGGGACAGGGATCAGCTGGGGCTAGGGACTGGGGAAAGGCTGGAAACCATACAGGCACTGCACCTCACACAGCTGCCTGGAGAAATTGCAAAAATTAGAAGGAAAGTGATGGGCTGCAGCAACCAAGAGCTCCTACTCCTCAGTTTTATTAGAAGTAGAAACAAGACTGTATTGAGTAGTACTGGATCAAGGCTGACATCATCCATCATCATATTTAATTTACCTCCTATGCTGCCTTCCAGCATATATCATTTGT
Source organism: Leptocoma aspasia (assembly GCA_013399835.1). Taxonomy (NCBI): domain Eukaryota; kingdom Metazoa; phylum Chordata; class Aves; order Passeriformes; family Nectariniidae; genus Leptocoma; species Leptocoma aspasia. Next base: position 32,426 of record VXAX01005482.1, read on the forward strand.
TTCGACATCCGCTGGGGTACAGGCCAGCACAGGCCAGGCAACAGCCCCTTGAAGCACACAGATGTTTTGGGAGATGGTATCAGCCAGTGCACAGCCCCAAGAAGCTGGGAAAACCAGCTTTGGTGTGTTTGGGTAGGATAGGTTATTGCAGAAATGTCTTAGTCACCTTCCTTTTCCCCTGTGACCATCCAACAGGCTTCCCTGACACAGACAGCCACACCTTCATCTTGCTTGCTCTTAGAAATGCTATTTTTCTCCTTGTCTCTAATCTCCATAGAAAGTTGCACCTTTTTATCCTGGCCCATCTATCTTCACCAAATTCTGATTAGAAGTGCTGCCTGTAAACCTGTAAGATAGGGCCTTTGCAGCTTCATCTGTCTGCTTTTGCACGGGACAAGGAGAATGGGACTGATGGCAAAAAAGGTCAAAATTGGGAGCTACGTGAGGTTTTAGAGGATGAAAACCTCCAGCCAAGGCTTTGGAGGTAAACTGCAGAGTCTATTCAAGAAGATGAGCTGAAAAGAGATACGTAGCTTGATAATTTGATATCCAAGAATGGAACATCCAACACAGAAAGGATGCTTCCTTCTTTTATGTTGTTTATAGGAGTGCTGTAAATGTGCACTGCAATTGAATGGAAGCTTTGAAAACCAAATATAGGTCTATCAAACATACAGAATTTAAGTCATAACAGCAAATGTGAAATATTTTCTTAAAGCTCATATTATAACTATTGCTATAACTGTTGTCTCCTCATGGAGAATGTTATAAACAGCAGAGAACAGGGTCACTCAATACTGTCCTTATGAATATATTTCTATTATTATCATCAGCCTGCCAGCTACATAAGTTATGCTTGAATATTGCAAAAAGTAACTTACTAATGTGCATACTGAGGGGTTTACCTTTTTCTAGAATTTTTTACAAAAAAACCCTGATCTCTTGATATAATTTAATACACTTTGTAATGAAATATGTAATCAAGGGAAGTTTAAAGTGGGCACTTATGAGACATGTACAAGTCATTAAAAGCTGGGTACAAGAAATTGTGGTTAAAAAAATTTACTTGTGATGACAGAATCTTTGTGTGTATCTTATAGGTAACTGTAGGTTTTTCATTCTCTTGCACTTTGATGGAATCTTTACCACTCAGTTCTGCTTTACTGTCTGTTCTGCTTACTGTTCTGTCTGTTACTGTCTAAGGTATTAATGCACACTGAACTGAATTGAACTGATTGTGTTAATATTTTTGCTAGAGCTACTGAGCTCCCTGCATCATTTCAATGCTCTGACTTCACACATCGGACTCAGTGACTCCCTCTACAATACTCTGTGTTAAAAAATAACGTAATTTGACTTTATTCAAACTAGTTATCACGTTGGGATAATCAACAGTCAACAGATAAAAACCAAAACGAAGCATTAGGTGCCAGCATTGTCACAGGAGCAAAGACTGTCACCACCAGAGGGCTCTAAGCCCTGAGAAAATAGAAAATTGACTATAAAAGGACAAGGGAAGATACTGATGATTTCACCAGAACGACACAGGAATTTAGTAAGATGATGCAATTTCTTATCTTAACATTGCAATTTAAGAGCCAGGACAGATGGAGTGGCCTTTTCCCACGCCCACCCTGTTCGGTTTCTGTTCTGTGAGTGTACCCAGATCAGTGCACAACCCACCACAGTTAAACACTGAACTTCTCTCGTGTTGTTTGGGAGCAGTTTAGCAACATCAGTGGAACTATGTGCATGGTGGCATGACGAGAGCGAAGTATGAAGCCTCACACTTTGTTAGTGAGCAGATTTTGTACATATTCAAGCATCCTTAAGAATCTGTCTACCAGCAAGAAAGAGATTAATTCTCTCGACTCCCCAAAACACACCAAAGCAATTTTTTCTTGTAGGGTTGGGGGTTTTTTTTTGTTTTGGTTTTTTGGTTTTTTGTTCGTTTTCTGCTTGTTTGTTTGGGGTTTGTTTGTTTGTTTTTGTTTTGCGTTTTTGGGGGGCTTTGTTTGTTTTGTTTTTTTGGTTTGGGGGGGTTGGTTGGTTTTGGGGTTTTGGAGTTTGTTTTTGGGGACGTTGTTTTGTTGTTGCAGGCTTTTTTTGGAGGGTTGTTCGGTTTTTGTTTTGGTTTTGGGTTTTGTTGTTGTTGTTGGGGTTTTCTTGAGGGACGGGGGGGTTCGGCGTGATGGGGGTTTTGGTGATGGAGGTTTTGGTGATGGAGGCTTTGGTGATGGGGGTTTTGGTGATGGTGATGGAGGGTGGGATGGTTTCTTTGAATTACCGCTTTAAGAAGGCTTTGATGGCAGCTGTAAACCGGGCAATCCAGTTAAGGGAGTGTAACTGCGAGATTACAGAACCAAAAGGTCTGGTTGCTCCCGGAGGGGATCCAGGCTGCTGTTAAGGTCCCCTGATGTCCAGCAGCCCCCTCCGAGCCGCTGCTGCTCACGCAGAGGGCACAGAGAGATGCCCGCGTCTCTTTTTCCTCGCGGCTGGCTTCAGCTGGGACCGCGCCCGCGCTTTCCTTCCCCTGGGGACATCGCAAACCCAGCACTGGGTTTTAGTTCTGCTATTGTCAGTGTGTAGTAAACTCTGGCCAAGAAAAACACGCATCTGTGAAGTCATCCGTTTTGTTTAGACACCGTAGGTGTTTATGGCTGTCTGCGCTGCGTTCTGCAGTTTCAGCAGAACTGACTGAAAAGTCAGTCCCTGACTGAACAGAGCTGACTGAAAAGTGATGACGTAGAAAAAAAATGCAGTGACTAATGATGAACTTTTTGTATACTTTGTAAAATTTTTACTTCCTCTGAGAAGCGTTGGCGCTCTGCCGCCTTTCACCACAGCTCTTTGTGACACTCCCTTTCCGTTTCCTGATGGATTTGGGGCTGAGCTGTAGCAGGCACAAAGAATCCGCTGTCCCTCGATACACAAATTCACATGCCCATCAGCGAGCCCTGCTGTGTTTCTGAGCCCCTGGCCATGGTGTTCAAGCAGCTGGGTTTCCCTGAGGAACTGTGTGTAATGGGAAACAAGAGTCAGATCTCAAACAGCCACTGAGTAATGCAGGAAGGGTTTGTGGAGCACAGGCTGAAACACTGACAGGCTGCGAATTCCCTTCAGCTTTCCCTTTCAAGTTACATTCTTTTCTCTGCAGTGGCAAGCTCCAAGGCGAGCACACGGTACTTTATCCATCCCTGCCTCCTGCCTCTCCACACCTAGGGCAGCCCTGGCTGGTGTGGCAGCCTGACATCAGGAGAGGCTGATGCCCTGTCCTGTGATCTTCCACACCTCAGACGTGTTGAAACTCTAACAGATGTTATTGCCTTGGTGTGTTGGTTTGCACAGCCTGGCTTTTGGTAGCACAGGGGACACAGAGGTGGCTCCTGTGAGAAGCTGCTGGAAGCTTCCACCATGTCCAGCAAAGCCAATCCCTGATGGCTCTGAAGATGGACATGCTGCTGGCCAAGGCTGGGACAGTGAGAGAGGCTGGTAACACCTCTGTGATGAAGATCAAAACGAAGTGGGGCACACACAGTGTTTTTCCAGCCAGAGAAGAGGAGGAGATGTAAGGGAAACAAGATGCAGACACCAAGGTCAGTGGAGAAGGAGGGGCAGGAGGTGCTCCAGGTGCCTGAGCTGAGGTTCCTCTTCAGGCCATGGTGATGATCATGGTGAGGCAGCTGTGACCCTGCAGCCCCTGGGGATCCAGGGGGATGCAGAGATCCACCCCCAGCCCCTGGGGATCCAGCGGGATGCAGTGGCTGGTTCAACTCTGAACATGCAAGAAACGTCAATGATGGGTTGCACAGACCTCCTGAGTGCCTCCACAGATACCTCATTCTGGAAGAGCATCCTTCTGTCCATCCCTACCGCAGGCCACTCTGTAATTTGCACACAGTCAGTGCCTCGATGCAGTATCAGCCTGTGCAATTACAGGAGTCATTAAAATCTTCTCTGGCATTCTGGCTGAGGTACTTACACAGCTTTAGGTATGGTTTGGTTTGCTGCTGGGTGGAGCTGGGAACACCAAGCGTGCAATTAGGAGGAAAACTGAGCAATGACCGTGGCAGTTCTTGCTGTTTCTGGCTCTTGTTGAACAGCAATTCTAATTGCATCTTCCATGGGCATAAAAGCATTTATCCAAGATATGTAGTGCTAGAAGGAAATTAAAGGCTTGGAAGTACAGTTCTTAAATGGAGCCTTGTTTCAGGGCACCTTTTGGTGCACCAAGCCCATCCTCTTTGTTCCCACCATCCTGCATTGGGACATTAAAACCCTGACTAAACATTTTAGGCTTTGGAGAGCAACCAGACACATTTTTAGGTCTTGCTCCTGACTAAAAATATACTTCTTTAAGCAGTTACGTTGCACAAATAAAGGCTTAGTGCTGTATATAGATCTGAAAACAAGCCCAGCAACTCAATTGACTGACTTGATTAACTTTTTATTAAGAATCCCATGAATTCTTATTGGTCACGAAAGCGCTGTTGTGTTACAGTTGCCTAAATAACAAAATTCCCTGTCAGTTTGGTGTGTAAAATGGCTACCCAGGTAGTAGAAGATGAATATACAAAAAGTTAATTTGAAAAAGGGCTGAGCTTATATTAATGAAAAAAATATGTTAAATACATATACTGAACAAAAACTGTTGGTAACTGTCTCAGATGATTGAAGGGAGCAGTAAGAAGCTAGGGCTGTTAGAGACGTGGCAATGCTAGCAGCTCCAGGAGCAGGGATAGCAGCTGTGAACAGAGCCTCACGAGTTAAGAGTTCAGTTTCTTCACAGCAGCTTTTTATGGGTCTAAGTTTTGGGTTCGTGATAAGAATGCTGTTGATAACAGAGAGAGCTGATTTAGGTATCACTCAGCAAGCAGCATCCAGGTGCGTTCTGCTCCTGTGGGTGCACAAGCAGCTTGGGAGGGGACAGCCGGGACAGCTGAGCCCATATCACACATACCATGGACCCTGCTCACACTGCGTCATTTCTGGGGTTGTCCCATAAGTCCAAGTGCCCAGTCCTGCATTTTGGCCACAATAACCCCCTGCAGGGTTATGGGCTGGGGACAGTGTGGCTGGACAGTGCCCAGGCACAAAGGGACCTGGGGGTACTGGGGGTACTGAACATGAGCCAGCAGTGTGCCCTGGTGGCCAAGGCGGCCAGTGGCTCCTGGCCTGGATCAGGAATGGTGTGGCCAGCAGGAGCAGGGAGGTCACTGTGCCCCTGTACTGGCACAGGTGAGGGCACACCTGGAGTGCTGTGCCCAGCTCTGGCCCCTCAGTTTGGGAAGGATGTTGACATGCTCAAACGTGTCCAGAGGGGGCAACGAGGCTGGTGAGGGGCTGGGAACACAAACCCTGTGAGGAACCACTGAGGGAGCTGGGGGTGCTCAGCCTGGAGAAAAGGAGACTCAGGGGTGACCTCAGCACTCTCTGTGACCCCTGAAAGGTGCCTGTGCTCAGCTGGGGCTGGGCTCTGTCTCCAGG
>VXAX01005482.1:38689-55732 GCA_013399835.1 Leptocoma aspasia
GCCCGGTCACCGCGGCCCCGGTACCGCCCCGGCCCGGCCCGGCGGAGCCGCTCCGCCCCCGCGGGCAGTGCGCATGCATGGGGCGGCCGCGCAGCCCTGAGTCACCGCTCCGCTCCTCGGCCGCTCCCCGGCGGCAGCAGCAGCAGCAGCAGCGGAAAGGCGGCCACCATGAACCGCTTGGGGAAGAAAGCAGATGAGACCCTCATCGAGATGGCTCTGTCGGCGGACGGTAGGAGCGGGCGGGAGGGGGGATCGCGGCTTTGTTCCGCCCTTGCGCCCCCGGNNCAGGGTCTGCAGCCCGGCCGCTGAGATGGGGCTGATCCCGGCTCAATCCTGATCCCTCCCGCATCGAGCTTTTAGTCCTTCGGCTTCCGCTTGACAAGAGCAAAACCGCTTTTCCATGAGCATCATCCAGCTGTCGTTAGATCTTTATAATCTCCAGATAAACCGTGAAAATGAAGGTTCTCCTGCCAGCACCCTGCCAAGAACGAAAACTAGAGAATCCGCTTGATTGTTATCTCGGAAGACACAGCAGATACCGAGGTCCCTCTGCCGGACAGCAAACTTGCAGCGTCCCCCGGAGCGCCAGCTGGGATGGGGCGCTGGCTCCAGGAGCCGAGGTTGCCCTTGCAAGGAGGCTCCTTGCAGGGCATCACCTCCCTTCGGAAGGTGCCAGCAGCCTTCTTCCTCCTCACCCCATCCCAGATGCGCTGGCACCCCTCAGCTTGGGATAGACCCTGCGGCAGGGGATGTGCGGCATCCCCTGGATTTGTGGATTTGTGTGTCGGGGCCTTGGTTTTTGGCTGTAGCCACGTTACAGTTTCCACTTCATGTCGGTATGGTGTGTCGTCACTTATAATAAATGTGGTCTTATTAGGATTTTGTGAAATAACGTGACGCAAGGGTGTGTTTATCAGCACCTCACCTGGCAACGTGAATCAACAGTCAGATGTAAAAGAGCATGTTTTCAGAATATTTTCAGGATGAGACTATATAGATTTTTTTTAGAAAAGGAAAATGGTGACATAGAAAAATTTCTTTTTTGGGAGTAATGCTTTGCCATCAGTCCTAGAAGTGAAAATTTTAACCATTAAGTCCCTGTTTTGGCTTTTCAGGTTATCTATTCTCTTTCACAGCTTGCCTACACTGTGTCTTTTAAAAATACATATATAATGCCACTTTAAACACCTCGAGCACTAGTGGCAAATAACAATTTTCAAAATATTTGGCCGTCTTTCTTCCGAGAGGTGTGATGGCAATATTGACTGTGAAATTATCCAAAAGAAGCTCTTTGTAGTGACAGCAAGGAGGGGTGTCCAGCTGTGGGGAGGCAGGTGTCTGCAGCGAGTGTCAGACGAAGGTTTGCCCTCTGTGGGGTGGAGCTGGCAGGCTTCTTAGGACCCCGAGCAGATGGATATCACAGCCTCTTGGCCAGCAGTCCTGTTCCAAAGGGGATGTGAGAGACCTGAGTCATCGCCCAGCCCACTGCCTGGGAGCAGTGGAAAGGGCTAGGGCTGAGCTGCTCTCTCCATGGGTTGTTCTTCTGAGCTACCTCGGGACTAAAAAATATTTACAGAACACACAGGATGCTCCCATTTAGGGAATGATTCTATGAAGCCAGATTTGTAAACTTCATTCCACAGTATTCAGTTTTCCCATGAGCCTTGTGGGGTTTTTATAGTCATAAATAGTGAATATAAGGAGATTTGAGGAGTTTCAGTGTCCAAGGATGGGTAAGAAGGATTTGCAATATAGTAGCACATAACTCTCCATACAAAATCACGTTCTAATTCAGTTCAATTTTGTTAATTAGCCACTTTCCTAAAACAGAAACAAGTTGAATATGGGGTGAAGTGAGTAGGCTTTTTAAAGGTTATGTTAATTTGTTGCCCAAAATCTTTCAAGGTTAAAAAACCCCCAAAAACTTCCTTAAATTATTCTTTAGAAAAGTTAACAGTATGCTTATACTGCCAGCAGGGCTTCTTACAGATCTAAGCATATGCTTTGTGCCTTTAGGAAAAGGCTCCTAAGGCTCTAGATGTCTGATGTGTGCAGGCAGGGCCTGTGTAAGTCAGGAGAGAAAACATCTGCTACTTATTTTCTTGAAAGTCATGTTTGTTTTTGGATAGTATGTGTGTATTTAATTCTGGTTTACTACTGCTTTTCATTAAACTTGAATGCTGGGGAGCAGGTTATGGGGATGCAAAAAGCCAAAAAAGAAAGTTTAACTTGCCTGTTTAGAGCCTGTGTGCCAAAACCTTTGCCTTGAGGGAAGCTTCCTAGCTTCCTGCTGAATTACATCTGTGTGAGGGAGTGTACATTTTTGTGTGTGTGATTTTGCTTTCTGTTGGAAGGTGTGTGTCACTTACCCCAAATATGAAAGTGTAAGAAAACGGAACTAGCAAAATTGGGATGTAAATATCAGAGGAAGAAGGCTGCAGTGTGTTGCTAGGATTATTTATGTGTACATTCACTTTCAGTAGGTTTTTTTCCCCCAGCATGTTAATGCTGCAGTAGCTGTGTTGTGGGTTATATCCCAAGCCTGCCAGTTTCTGGAAGCTTGCTGTTGGCTCCATGCCATGACTTGAAATATACTGCCTTTATACACATGGCTTCTCTTCCAGAACTTCCAGGAGCCTGTTTGTGCTCAAAACACTCTAAGTGATCTAAATTCAAATGCTTACTTAGCTTGGGTGGCATCTTGCTTGTTTCCCTCTGAGAAAGGTGGAAAAACACCTGGGAAAGCCAATGGTGTGGCTTGCAAAGGGTGCTTGTGCCAGTGTGTTGGCATCTTGCAATACCTCAGCCCTCAGGGCCAAATCCTGCTGCCATTTAATGAAATTATACTGCACTTGTTTGATCAGAATTCATGCCAGTAACATAAAATACAGGGCTCCGTTCAAAACTACATCTGTCTCTAATTACTGTCGCAATGTATGCGGTAATTTCTGATCTATTTGTGGAAATGTTGAATGGGATATCATGTTCCCATAGGCCTAAGCTAAAAGGTTTGTTAAGAGCAAGGTTGTTCAGTAGTTTATTCCTAGGTAATGAAATAAAAGCTCCAAGAAATTTAGACATAGTTCATAATATAAAAGGCAGGGGAGAAAATACTCTCTTAGCCCAACCAATGTGTGGTTTCTGAGTGGAATTTCTTTACTGGCTGCCGTGTGTCACTGCGGGGGCACAGTGTAAATACAGGCTGGTTTTTGGAAGTTAAACCTCTTTGTAACAGAAAACTCCTGTTTGGAGTAGGAAAACCTGCTTTTGGGAACTCATCCCAACAACTTGTATCATATCAGTGTATAGCTGTGGTGCTTTTAATGTGAAAATGTCAAACCCTTTCCACTGCAGCTGTTAAATATGGATTTTTCTGCAAAGATTGTGTCAGTTTAAAAAAAAACATTTACTCTTGGACAATATTTTCATTTTAGGGGAGAACCCTGCATATGAGATTAAACTCAACTGCAGTTCAGTGAGTAGCAAAGGAAAGATTAAGTCACCTGCATGCCATTTAAATCCAGTAGCAATTATGTGGGATATTCAGGCCACATTTTGGGAAGCTGGGAAATACAGCTGGATTCATAAGAATCATTGAGGTTGAAAAAACCTCTAAGATCCCTCAGGTGCAGAACCAAGTGATGGTCCTGCCATCACAGGTGAAAGCATTTTAGTCTCTTTGTAACAAGGGGCCTACAATTTTGCCTTCTTGCTCAGAATATGAAAGAAAATGCTCTGCAGCTGTCTCTCCCTCACAGCAATTCCTGGAGGAATGGGTTGGCTCAGCTGGGGGGCAGAGGTTCTGGATTGTGACTACCAAATAAACAGCCAGACAGCCACCAGCATCTCTTCTGGTATAAGGCAGAGTGATGTTCTCTCAGGGATTCCATCAGTTTGCTGCTAAGGCATTTCCTGGTGTGCTGTGCTGTTCTGAGCTGTTCCCTACAGAAATAAACTGATAACTGTATTATAAAGTGGAGGTACACTTTAACCTGTATGTACAAGGACTTAATAATTACTGTGATACAAAGGGCACTAGGATAAGATAAAAGGGCACTGATGAAAATGTCCTTTTACAGTCGTGCTTGAGAACTGTTGGCATATAATTTGTGAAAAAAAAAACCAAAAAACAAAAAACAAGCAAAGAAAACCACCAAGAAACCAAATACCACTGTCTTCATATTTAGTATCTTTAAACCAACGAGTTGCATGTTCACATGGAGGAGACTAATAGTCATCTAACCTAAATGTCATCCAGAATGTATAGGTAATGTAAAAACGTGACCAGATGTTAAGAGGCAAGGTAATAATGCAGTGAACTTTTGCACTGGTTTTTATTGCAGTCTGGGGATTGAACCAAAGAGCAGTGTAATTACCAAGTTGTATTTTCTTATCTAGCAGTAATTTTATTATATTTGGTGATAGCTTTCCACGTGTGTAAATGCAGAAAGGGGAAGGAAGGTTCTTGTGTTGTATTGCTAGGGATAATTCTTGCAATTATAACATGATCATGGAGGGATTTACAGTTATTTGCTGTGTGCTAAAGCTGAATAACATATCAGGAATTATTTATAGATTAAACATTGTGTGTGTAGTTACACATTGTGTATTTTGTTGTAACAACTATAACATTTTGTGTTAGATTAAACACTGTGTGGGGGAGGAGCTGAGTCTATTGGGATTTGTTTAGTTGGATTTTACTATGTAGGTAAATGTATGAATTTTCATTTTCAATTGAAACCTAAAGCTGTTAAAGCTGTGATGGTCATGCCTTTGTTCACCAGGGGCTCTCAGTGAGAACCAGTAGATGTGAAGTTCCAAACACATTTTTTTAGGAAGTGAGCGTATCTTTGCATGAAGGGCAGTCTTCTAACTTCTAACTCCAAGGGATTCTCATCTTCTTCACTAGGCTCACATGGGTAAATATGAAATTTGAGGCCTTTGGCAAGATAGGGTAGGACTCATGATGCAGATGGTTGTCCTGTCATTTTCTGTACTAGCCCTAAATTAGAAAGGGCCCTGTGGTTTGTTATTCAAAGGAGTTGTCTTAACTGTTGGGTAGGAAATCAGAAAGTCTATGTTTGCACAATTTATAGTGTGCTAGAAATATACCATGCCAACAAGTAATGGCTAGCAGATGTGGATTTCAGGCCACTTGGTTCTTCAAACCACTTTGCATACTTCAGTTCTGTTAATTGACTGCTGCTTACATAAAAAGGTTTAGGCAATGGAAGCCGTGGCCCATTGCCCTGATCATTTTCTTCACTCATAGGAACAGTTTCTCTTTGGGATCAGTATAGGAATTCCAAAGTTACTCCATCATTTTTAAAGTAATTTGGACAAAAATGCCAGTTCTTAAAATTCTTGTAAATCTTGCAAATCTTGCATTTGTTTATAAAATGTCTTCCTATAGTGGTATTTTTTTATGTTGTGTAATGTGAGAAAATTAAATACTTGGTGAATACAGTAGCAAAATTTCCAATGATGCATTTCATTGGAAGCATAACCAAAAAACTATTGAGTGAGATGGAGCATAAAGAACCAGAAGGGACAAAAATTTGCAGATTAAATTGGCCATCTGAAATTAAATGTCTGGGTGACATGAAACTGAGGAATTCCACCAGAGGACAGTAAGTTCGGGGTGATTTTAAAAATAAATATATTGCTATATTTGCATCACTAGTTTCCTAGTTTATGTATCCCTTTTCATTTACAGCATCTGTAGGAGATCTCTCATACAAGGGGAGGAATGTGATGTGTGTGCACAGAATGAATAGTGCTTCACGAGTTGTCAGAACTCCTGCAGTCTGGTGTTTCTACCACCCTGTTCTGCTGAGATTTATTTGTCATTCTAGTCCCTCTTCCTTGCATGCATGTACAGTTTAAAAATACCTGACTTTATCCAACTGTTCCTAGTCTGGGCTTTCTTTTTTAACTGCATTTGAGCCTATTAATCTGTTTATGTGTGTCATTCTGCAGAGCTATGATACCTGGAAGGGCTGAGTGCTCACAGCATGCTTTGAGTCTTGCCTTTGCTGGTACATAAAATGCAGTTCATGGTTGTTCCTGAGTTGCATTAAAATGCCATTCAAGTTCTGTGTCACAGCACTATGCTTGTGGGTTTGGTTTTTGTTTTTTTGTTTTTTTTTTTTTTTTGCTAAAAACAGATTTGCACAACTTCTCTTTTTATTTAATGTATTCCCTTTTTTGCTGTCCTGGTGGCTTTTAATCAGAAGGGGTGGTTTTGTGGTTCTTTTAAAAGGGAGGCAGCTGAAGGTAAACATCCCATTCTGACTTAAAATACCCAGTTACTATACTAGAGATTAGGACTAGGACTGCATGTCTTTTCCAAATGCTAAATGAAATTTTCTTACTGTTAGGAACAGATTTCCAAATATTTATGCCTATGTAAAAGTGTTATTTTTCTTTTAATTCTAGTGTGTTGATAAATACCTGTTCTCTGGAAGTACCTGTTTATTAATAAAACACATGAAGAAAATTAATATGTCAGTGAAGCAGCCTATACGTGAATGCAATCTTCTTCTTTTTAAAGGACTAATAAAATTATTTTAAAATATTCCCAATAGATTTTCTTGGATTCACTGAGAATGTTTTTAGTGTTAAATAGTTCTAAATTTTTAGAAGCAGGAATTTTAAATTTTAGTTTTAAATTTTTAGAAGCAGGAATCACTTCAGACGTCATCTTAAGATTGAACTTTTGGCTCAGCAGCACAGTTATTACTCTTCAGGCAATGCCAGCTGGAGTAATAACCTTATTTTGCTTTCTCTCAAGTCAGCTCCATCCAGCTCCGGAGGATATGATCAGTATGTGCATAAGTTTGGTTGATAAGTCATTGTAAATCTTTTTTTCTTAGATATGGAAGCACTTGCAATAGTCATTGTGATGCTTGCTGGGGAGGAGTGACTCATTTCTCTTTCCTGCCAGCCAGCCCAGGTGATCAAATAATGTCAGGGGGTTTATTAAGATGGTAACTTCAAGACATCTAGGAATAATGTTTTCTTTTCTAGCATGTTAAAGATGAATATTGGGAATTTTCTTCATAGTACAAAGTAGCTGCTTTGTCACAATGGCAGTGTATGTTTCAGGATTTGTTAGGATTTTTGTTGGCTTATTTGATTGTTTTCATTTTACCTGGACCATCACAGGTTTGCTCTAGGGATAGGCATCTGTGTAAACTAATATGCCAATGTGTCAGACTTATGTAGAACAGTATCAATGGTCTGAAAGCTCCTTGCTTGGTTTTGTTGGCTGAAAAGGATGCTGTTATTGTGTCTAACAAAATTATGGAAATAATTGAAAGCAGTATTTTGGAAACAACACTGAAATAGCAGAATCAGTAATAATATTGTCTTACTGCTGCTAAACAATGCAGTTTATCAACACACACATGAGAATCCTGCCTGTGGGTTTTCTTTTGGAATAGCTCTATCAGAGGTCTTAGGTGTGCAAATGAAGATGATTTTCTAGTTTAAGTAGCAAAACAAATTTTGATCCCTAAAAATGTCTCTTCATCTGCCACCTGATTTTGGAAGCACCTATGTAAATGTTTTTAGTGATATAAACAATCTGTCAAGAGCTGTACTTGGTGCAGATGAATCGGGGTCATAGAAGTTGGAAGAAAGGAAAACTGAAAAGCCTTCTGTTACTCTGTTTTCTGGTGCAGAGTTACTCTGAGCTGTACCTCAAGTGCAGCATCATCACCCAGGCTTTTTTCTTTGTCATCTCCCGGCAGACTTGGACTTACTGAGGGTGCTGAAGTAAAAGGATTGTCATCTTCCAGGGAAATTGTGGGTTAGGTACAGTGAAAGGGGCTAGAGCCTCTGTGAATGTGGCTGTGCTAGTGATTTAAAAAGCCAAGGATTTTTTCATTGGCTTTTGAAGATGAGTAGCACTGTCCAGCCACACCTGTGTGGCTAAAATCCCTTCTCTCCCTAGCCAGGCAGACTTCTCTGTAATACTGTTCTGGAGACCACACTCCAGTGTCCTGCAGAGTGTGCTTCTTCTCCATCTAGGAGAGTGCTGGAAGCTGAAAACATTCTTCAGAGCTGAGACCATTCTTCAGAGTGCACCAGGAGTTGAGTGAGAATCTTGTGGTTAGCTCTGTCCTGGGCTTTTACTTGCCTAGTCGAGGCCCCACTGTTGTGGCCAGACATGACCTGAGACAGGCTGCAGTTCTCCCAGAGAAGGTGCAGTTCCTTTTTTGGTGCTGCTTGTCTTGCTGCAGCTGTTATCAGAAAACAGGGTCTGTGGGATTGGTCTGGATTTACAGTGCCATCATTATTTCTTTGCAGTAGCGCTGAACACAGGTACTTTCACCTTTTCCTAACTCATCAGTTTTGCCAAGAAGAAAAACAAAGTGATTCCAGCACTGTGAATACTCAAATTCAAATTCACAGAATTTGAAGTATTGTGGAATTCCTGATTGTTTAATTACACAAGAAGCCACTTTTTATGTTTGTTACAGAAATCATAAGATTACAGTAATGAAAGTACCTGTTTTGCAAGTAAGCTACTTATATTTTGAGATGGAATCAATCTTGATTATATTCTTCAGTCTTCAGTACTGAATGTTAATTTGTGTTGTGGGCTGCTGTTGTTCTTCTCATTCAGGTCTGTAATTGAAGTAGAAATGGTCTGTAATTAAGAATAAAAGTTCCTAAGTAAGTTGCCCTGCGGTTGGGTGTAGCTTGGGACAGCATATGTTGTCCTATACTGCAGAATTATAGGCCATAGGAAAGTTATTTATTTACAGTAACATGCACACTGCCAAGGCACATGTGTTTAAGGAGTTGGGAATAGCTGTGTGAAGAGCTGGAAGGCTGTTGAAGACACCAGTCACCTTGGGAAAGAGGCATTTATTTCAGCTAGGATATGTGCACTCCCATGAAGGCCAATGATTTGAACAAATACTGAAACCATACATTTCTGGAATAATTTAGTGAGCTTTAATAGTCATGGAGTTGTACTGGAGTCAATTTTGAACAAAAAAACAACTGCAATTTATACGAACAAACAAATTTTATTATAAAGGGCCACTTAGTTTAGTCAGTGTCCTTGTTTGTTGTTCATGGCGTGCAGATATTTCTAGATCTCTTTATATGCATAAAAGCATGTAGTGTTGAAGAACAAGGACATACCCTTAAATACAGAATTTTATCAGAATATAATTTTTTACTCCCTTCTTTAGATATGAAGCAGTAATTTCATGAAGAATTTTAAAAGCATTTTCTTGGCTAGTAGAAACTATTATGGTCCTTCCTGCTGCTGCTAAGGAAAAGTGGCATCCTTGTTTGTGTTGCTGAATAAGGTGCCTGGACAAAAAGGTGAATGTTGGTGTTCCAAGAGGAGCCTGTGCCATGCTTTCTGTCTAGGTCACAGCCTCTGGTGTCCTGGGCTTATTCTTTTGCTTTATATAGTGGCTGTGTTGTAAAGGATAGAGGAGAATTGGTTCATTAAATGGGTTCATGTTAAAGTGAATTTTCTGGTTCTTACTGAAGTGTTTTTTCCTTTTAAAGATGACATTGCGATTCTCACCAAGTTCAAGCCATCACAGTCAGAAGGTATTGTACTAACCCATGTTTTACTTTCCTCCCTTTTGTCTGCTTCCTCTGTCCTTCTTTTTTCTTTTTCTGCTGGGAGCCTCTTGGAAATCAGACTTCAGTTAATGTGAGTCATGGTGTCACATATGAGCCAGGCCTTTTGCAAGCTGCTTTGCAAGTCAATTGTTGGCTATCTTGGCAGCTCTCCTGGTTAAGGTCTAATTGTGCATTTTCATTCATGGTGCTTGGTGCAGCTCTGGGATGGGGCCTCTTTACACCACCTACATGATTTGGGTCTGCTGCTTACATTGAGTAATCTGATTACATGTTCTACAAGGAGTGAACATACTGAGTATGTTGTACTTTTCAGTTAATATATGTTTTGTGTTCTCTTTTTACCTTCTCATGTGCTGCTCTAGGGTTATTCAGGTTTATTCCAGTGGAACAGAGATGGATTTCCTTCCCCAGGTTGCATAAGTAATCAGCTGTGGTACTGAGAAAGCACTTAAAATGTGGAACTCTGAATTATATTTGTTCTGAGGTTAGACTTTGACAATTACAGAGAGGATAAAATCCAGACAAAACTCCCCACAAAGGCTGTTATAGGCCGTTCAATCAGTTCAAGTTCCCTCAGCAGTATAGAAAATAGAATGTTCCTGCTGCAGGGGCAAGGTGCCAGACTGTTCCTGGCCTGGAATAGGAGACTTGTGTGACAAAATGTTTGGGCTTTCTGCTCCTGGCCCCTGGGCTGGTGCCTTTGGCCAGGTCTGCAGGAGCCACCTGTCTCCCAGGGCTTTGGGCAGCACAGGTAGCAGAGTGTGTTAGGGATGCTCCCATTCTTTATCCTGGTTTTCAGGTTGTATCTACTAATGCAGATTTTCCAGGTGTAGTTTGCTTTGGCAGAATAGCATGCAACAGTGTTAAATGTCTTGGCATTCAGAAACTTATTTGTTGTATTTTACATGCCATTGCCCAGTTTCTCATCGTATCATATGTATAGTTCAAAATTACAGAGACCATTTTCTGTAAGTGAACTTGGAGATAAAAAATTGTAGGAAACAAAATGCTCTCAAGCTGTACTTAAGTAGCTTATTGTATATTTTTGAAGAACCACTTTACATCCTGCCTGGATGCAATTTTGACATCAAATATTTGCAGATTACAAAAAGAAAAGTAGGCTTGTTTTATTGGCAGAAATAGTCTAAGTGTAGTTGTCTTGACAGTGGTCCAGTGTAAGTCTGTCCAGTCTAAGCCATACTCACAAAGCTTCCTTAATGGAGAAAGAAGTAAGATGAATCCTCTTTTCTGAAAGAAAGAGACACCATTTTTAGATGCATGGTCTAGATTTTGATCAGCTATTTTCAAAGCTGCTTATCCTTTTCCCTTGGTGGTGGAGTGATTTAGATGCCTGATAGAAGAGACTGGTCTGCCTAATCAGCAGAGAGATGGTTTACAAAAACCTTTTTGGAGCAGGAGCCTAGCTTATGGGTTCAGAGTTGTTCTCCAGAGGAAACTGGTTCAGTGTAGGTTCAGAGGCACAAACCCAGCCAGTGTCTCCATCCACTTTGAGGTTATGAAGGTACTAAACAGGATTTTCCCTTTAGTATTAACATTTTAGTAACAGTGTCTCTGGTGAAATGACTATATTTGTGGGAAAGTCATGTTGGAGTTCACTACTGTCATTAAAATGGTTTTTTTTGTCTGGTTTATTTTATCATCATTGTTTTGGAGCTGGGTGGGTTTTTTTTAGGGTGGGTTTGTTTGTTTGTTGAACAAGAGCTAAGTAATTAAGTTCATATTACTATTCTTGATCTGTTGTCGTACCTCCATTACATGGGCATTTGTACTTTTGAGGTTATACATCACTGACTCCTTAGCAAAAAAACCACACCCTAATTTGATTTCTAGCAAACACTTCCACAGGTAATTGAACTTCCATAACTGAGGCAGCAAAGCTCTGAGTGTGAAAGCCTCTTAGATCTAGCAGATATTTGAGACAAGAAAGATAAGTGATGGCAACAGATTTTTTTTCTGTCACACTTAAAAATACATTTTTGTGAATGCAAGGTTACACCAAGGTAGTACAGACTGAGTATATTGTGTCTTGCAGCATTTTTCCCCTCCAAAGAGCCATTCTTGACGATTTTATGAATTATGAGTATTATTTTCCATCCTTTCCTTGTTCATAGTTCCATGCCATCAAGGTCCACATCATTTTCAGATACAGCAATATTTTTAAAAAAGGGATGTATTTATGTGAATCTCTTTTTCAATGTTCCTTAGGGGAAGAATGCAACGGACCTGAAACTATTTCAACTGCAGGATCAGAAATCCCAAGCAGCTCTGAGGTAAGGTGCAGTACAAATGGTGTTAGTTTATGAACTACTTGGTAGGAAGGAAGAAGAATGGTTGTTGTGAAAAAGACAATTAGTTTTCAAAACTAGTATTTCTTTTAGATTGTCTTACACCTCCTTTTTGTCCATGTGAAATTCTTCTTCCTGTATTGTTTTGAAAGAGCAAAGCCATGAATATGGCTTAACACTCACTGAATCTCAGAAGAGACTTACAGTAGTGGTAGGAAACAGTATGAGCTTAATGCTGTTTCCTGTATCTGTCTTGAAATGAGAATCACACAGTCTTTACATGCTTTGGAAGTTGGGAAAACATGCTGTTTCTGCACAAACCACTTTGTTTTGTCCTGTGTATCAGATTGCTGGCTTGCTGGGGAAGTCAAGGCACACTAGAGTTCCACTGCTCTAGGAGCCTTGTGACAGTACAGCAAGATTCATGAGAAAGCAAATGAAGATTTGAGTTACTAGAGTACCTCATTATGTGCAACATGAAAAGCATCATCAGCTGTAATTTTTTCCACAGTACCTCATTGTTTAATGTGCACAGTACACAATGTCTTCAAGAGGCAGCAGTGTGTGGCCAGTATTCAGCTGAGAAACTGAATACGTGATCTTTACATTGGTATTTTATTTGCATTCCTGTTGGCCTGATTTCTTTATTGTTGTTACATGCTTAGAGGAAGATAGGAAGTTTTAGATGGGAAAAGAAACAGCTGTTCTGTCGAAATTGGGTCTCATACTGGCCGTGAGCACTGAGCAGAAATGGTGTCTGTTGAATTGGGTGTTGAAAAACTGCAGCTGTTCTGCTGAGCTTCTTAAAAGTAAAACATGTCCTCAGTGTCTTCTGAGGACCAAATCTGGACATGGATCACACAAAGAACTCAGGGCTTCCTAGAGTACGCAGGTCTTTGTCTTCTTAGAACATGCAGCCATATCATCCCAATGTTTTAATAAATTTACCAGTTCCATTTTAAAACTTGTTCATACGTTCGCCCTATTCCCTTCTGAATCTGTTGTAGGAGTTGTAATCATCTTTTTCTCCAGGAGAGTTTTCAGTGAACGGCCATATCAAATGCTTGACTGAACAATGGCCATCATACCATGATAAGCTGATTCTGAGCTACTTACTGGAGTCTCTGAGTGGACAGAGATGACCTATTTCACTAAAGCTTGGAAGAAGTCACTTCATGACTTAGAACATCTGAAAAGGCAGGAAGCATATGTAGGGAAATGGGATTTGAACCTTGTTTGGAGGGTGAAAGATTCATGATGGGGTGGGAAAGGAGGAGGCTTTGCTCTTCAGCACGCTCATGTCTGGGAAAAATATATCTGGTCGTCCTCTCAAAAATTTCTCCTTGGTAACTTCATGCAGCCTTTTCTCTTGTTTTCTACTTACATGTTTCCTTACATAATTATTTTTCTTTATACTTTTTTATTAAATATCACAAAGTATTGTCATATTAGCAATATCAGTAAGTAGTTGATAACTTGGGGATTTTGTTTTGTTGTTTTCATTGCTCCTTCTGAGACTGAAGAAACGCCATCATATTGTGCATTACTTTTCATGCTTGTTTGCTTTTCAATTCAGACTGGTGGATTTTCAAGTAGAGAAACATAAAATACCATTGTTAATATTGCAAAGATAGACCAAATTGGTATCAAAATCTAGAAAGAAGTAAAAAAAGACTTCTTCCAAGTCTAACAAAAAGACATGAGGGCTATTTTGGGCAGAGCCAGAGTGCATTAAAGACTTAAGAGAGTGGATTCCAGAGTAAGAGGGACCAGCCCAACACTGCTGCCACCACTGCCAGCCTTCTCGGTTTTCATCTCAACAAAGTTGGATGGATTATTTGAGTTGATTCTTGTTTTGCATGTGATGTGTTACCAATGCTGGAGCCCCTTTGTGCTGTACACAGACTTTGGCATATCATGAAAAAGCAGTGTGTTTCTATCAGAGTACTTGAAATGTGCAGGAAAAGGTATGGGCAGCAGTTTAAAAATAGTTAATCCTAATGACTTGAGCTAATTAATTTCTGACAGTTATACTGAGCAGGGTAAGATCCCATGACTAACAGGAAAGCATTTAACAGAATGCATAGGAAAGCACAAAGGCCTTTGCCAGCTGTGTGCCTTCACCTCACAGCTTGGTGTTTAATAGATGTGATAAAAATTTGTCTCTAAGTGAAGCAGTGTGGGCACTGAGGACCAGTGGGTGGCTAAAGCCTGTATTTCCATCTAACCATGGAGGAGGTGGTGGGCAGGGGGTGGAGGAGCAGGGGATGGAGGGGCTGGATAAAAGCAGAGGGAAGGGTGCCAGTGTGGATGGGGGGAATGTGCCATGGAGAGAGCAGGAGCCACAGGGCAGTGTTGGAAAGCAAGGCTGTGCTTTCATCAGTGTTCAGTTTGTGCAGTACTTTCCATGCCAAGTATTTATGGTGTATCATTGGAGAAAAACTTCCCACTTCAGTGTCTCAGCCCTTAGTTCTCTACTAAAAGTGCAGGTTTTTCCAGTAGCATCAGTGACAGGAGGATTAAACCTCTAAACCCAGTTCAGACTATCTTACGGTAAGAGCACAGTGCAGCTATTTATATTTGCACTGTTTCTCAGGGGGATTCCTTGCCAAAAAAACAGCTCGACCTTTCTGTTTATTTTACTGCATTCTGAAAAGGACATTTTTGACTTAGATAAGCAAATACCCAGACATGGCATCATTAAAAAAGAATGTAAAGATGTGTGTATGTATTACTTGATGTGTAACCAGGACAGGCATGGACCTCAGTGATTTCTCTCAAGAAAAATTGTAATAAAAGTGAAAAATATTATTTAAAAATAATAAATAGTACTTTATGAAAATTGGATTTGTGGTAATAAACTGTCTGAAAATTTACAACTCTAAACCAGTAAATGATACTATAATAATAAAATGCTGTTAGTATTCTGCTTCTATTAAAAGTCTAATTCCACACAGAACTGTTGGATTTTCTGTGTGGGGTCTGGCCTGAGGAAGTTGCAGCAGCCTCCACACCAACATGCAGGAGAGCAATGAGCACCCACATCTTGTACAGTAAAATCAGGGTAGGGCCTCCTCACTGGGTGTAGTTCAGAATGGGAAGCTGGGAAGCCCAGATTAGTCTCATTAGGTGCAACTGCAATTACTGGTACCAATTTACCTTGTCTACTGTGAGATTAAGGATTTGTCTCACTGCATTTGTTTTCGTTCAGTGTACGCTGTGTAATTTCAGTTGGTAGTTAAAAATAGCCAAGTAAGGGACAGCACATTTGTTCTCAATGCCCAGTTATCTATGTACATTCTACATGTACACATATCTATCTGTGTACATTTTCTCTCTTTAGTATCAAAATAAATTTCTCTCTTTAGTATCAAAATAAATAAGAGTACTATTAACAGTTGTTCTTCATCAGTTTATGAACAGTAATCTGTACCAATTCATTTGGACTGTATTTTTTCTAATGGAAATGATGAGGAATACTGTTTAACTCTTATCAAAATTTGTAATTATTACTGCTTAAAAATCAGTATGGACCATGTAAAAGTTGGTAGTGTAGGCTAGAGACCAAGCTCTTCTGAGGAAGTAGAGGTTGGTTTAAACTCTGTCTCGACTGAGAATACATCTATCACTCAGAAGAGCTTTTCAGCAACTTCCAACAGGAACTACTCTGTTTCTTCTGAATTAGCCTTGCATTTGAAATCTGAATTAGCCTTTGCATTATTGCTAACAACATTATGTTTTTCCCGTGATGCCACTGGCAGGGCCTAAACAGCACTGAGACTACTTTACTCATCCCTGAACATCAAGTGGTAAGCAGTAAGAAGTATTCATGCTTCCTTGCATGAATTTGTGTGGCGTCTTCTATTACAGTATGCCAGAACGTCCCTCACCAGAAAATTTTCCAGTTTCAAGGATGCCATCCTTCTAAAATCAATTTTTTCTAGTTGATAAAAACGAACGTGGTTTTGCATTTATTCCTAGAGATGACTTAAAAGATAAATTCAAGTGAAGGATAATGGACAAAATCGAAAAGTTGAGATTGGTGGAGAAAACTGGAAAGTTTGCTTTTTTATCATTGTTTTGGTTTGATGGGATATAGGATGTATTCTGACTCTGGTGTTATTAACAAGTGTGGGATTCCTTTTTATCATGATGGCCTGAGGGCTCTGTGAGTCAGCATGATACTTTAAAATGTTTTAAAGAGCAAGAAACAAACACTGACATAATTTGAAATACGTTGCCTCTTTTCTATTATTGTAGTAAATAATAAGGAAAGGCTCAGAATAGCCATGTACTGAAATTCACAGACAAGATAACTATATAAATTCTCAAATATATCAGAAAACTTAAAATAATCATTATTGTTTTATGGAGGAAAAGTACAAAAAGTCATTTAAAATAACTGAAGAAGTACATGCTGAGGTGTATTAAAACTGTCTGCTTGCTTACTTTGGGCTCTGGTGTCTTCCATTAACACGTACGCTCTCCTAGCTTACTTTTTATTTTTCTTTGTTCTGTTCTTGTTTAATGTATTCTTTTATCCAGAGAGGCTTTTTATGTGCATTTGTATTTCAGTACAAATATCTTGGTGTCTTAAACTGCTTTGAAATGCATGTTTTCAAGCTTTCGGATTTTAATGTGGTTCAGAATTGAAACATGAGCGAAGGTGAAAAAAGCAGCTTGCAAGTTTTAGCTACAAGAAATAAATGGGATTTTGTGCTTCTTTGAATGGGAAAGGTTATAGTTCTGTATGCAACCTTATAGCCTGCATGAAGTATAACTGGAAATTGAGATGGGTGGTGTTAAGAGTTAATACACGCCTTTAAAGTGAGTAAACTCTTCAGTTGTGTGGATTGCTTCAAGGAAGATTAATGATGAGAGCTTCATGGAAAGGGACTCTGGTAAAATGGGAACTGAGTGCATGAACCAGAAATGTGCCATTTTGATTTTCAGGAGACTATCTGATGTATATATTTGTGTATGTTCTGTAAATGTATTTCCAGGAACATTTTACTTTTGGAAATACATTTATATAATTTAGATATGTATTTATAAAGTTATGTTTAAGTTCATATATATATATATATATATAAATACATATATTTATGTTTAGTATAAC
>VXAX01005482.1:56018-99137 GCA_013399835.1 Leptocoma aspasia
TAAATACATATATTCATGTTTAGCATAGCAGCACTTAAAGCCATGTGTTTTTCCTGTAGCATGTTTAATCCAGTGAAAAGGAGGAGTATATAAATATTCCATGCAAACTGGGGATCTAAGTGAAGGTGATAACTTTATTTTTAAACCACTGAATGTTTCCTACCCTTTCAGTTATGGAGACTTTTCTTGTATTTTGATTCAGGTTTCAAACCTTATATTTTTGTTCATTTTTGTATTCTGGAAGTTTTTCTGCCATAGATTGCTAATTCATAAATTACCTAGTAATTTATGTTTAAGTTTAAGTTAAGTTTAAAATTTAAGTTTTTCTGCCATAGATTGCTAATTCATAAATTACCATAATTATCTAGTTGCATTTAGTAGTTCTTTGGGGTTTTTACTGTCTGTTTTACATCTAATTTGCCGTGTGATTATCAAAGGTATGCAGTTAATAAAATAAATATTTTGTTTGTAGGCTCTATCTTTTAAGCCAGCAAAATGTTACAAATCAGTTTAATGTTGGAGTTTCAGGCAGTTTTTTTGCCTGGTAATATAGGACTATGACAATGTAATTCCTTGGTATGCTGCTGATGGGGGATCATAAAAACCATTCCATGGTATTAATGTGACAGCTGGCATTTCTTGTTAGTCACAGCCAGAGGTGCATCCCTGTGCTTGACTGATGAAGCTGATGGGTTCCTCCATCTCTGCTTGGTCTTGGTTACTGCTTGGTTACTGAAAATGCTGCTCTAAACCACAAAAAAGATAAAAGATACAAAAGCAGAAGGGGAGAGGTGCTCAGGTCTGATCCTGTGGTTGGACACTTGGGAAACCTTGAGGCCCAAGGAACTGAATTTGGGAAAGGTGTTTCTGAACATAGGAATTTAAGGAACTTGCAGTTTTCTGACTGAATAATAATCTGAAAAGTTTGCTCTAGGCCAAGTTTCCCTGTCTTTGAAGCAGGGCCATAGAGAGGGCTGGGATATTTAGTAGCAGAGTGTGTTTGGAGGAAGCTCCATGCCTACAGGGTGAGAGCTGTGCTAAGTGACCTGAAAGGATACATTTCCTGTTGGATGGAAAACCAGCATTAGAAACCCCTCAGAGTCCCATAAAAACATACGGGATTAAATAATTCAGGTATAATCTGCAAAGCGTATTTGTTTTTTGGGCAGTGTGATGCCACTAACCCATCAGGGGGTGGCTGCCCACACTGCCCACAGCCAGTGTGCCAGGGGGGCAAGCAAGGCCACAGAGACATTTAGCCCAGTGCCCAGCACTCAGCTGCAGCTCTGAAGCACTCTGTGCCGCTGTTGGTGGTTGCTGCCACTTCCAGCAGCTGCTTTACCTCTCCAGCTCCCTGTGCCTGTTTGCCTTGGCCCTGGAGAGGTGTCTCAGAGCAGCCAAGGCCTCCCCAGCAGCACTCAGCACTGAATGGCAGCTCTGGGTGGGTCTGGATGTCCTGTGGGGCTGCCAGCCAGCGTTTACACTCCGTGCCCGAGCCAGTCTCTATTGCTGTGCTCTGTGCGGTGACAAAGGACTGCTGGCAATAATATCAGAAGGCTAAATATGATTTATTAACATGACTCCATAATTCAGAGAATTGGGTTATTATCTGCCCAGCCCAGAGCACGGAAGCTGCTGCTTCCAGCTCTGTGCAAGGAATGCCAGAATAGCTTAAAAATCAGAGATAACAACTTTTCACCTCATAGGCTGAAAGGAAGAAAAACCCCCATCTCCTGTTATCAGGAGACAGGCAGAGAAACCTCTGTCCTNCTGCTGGCAATAATATCAGAAGGCTAAATATGATTTATTAACATGACTCCATAATTCAGAGAATTGGGTTATTATCTGCCCAGCCCAGAGCACGGAAGCTGCTGCTTCCAGCTCTGTGCAAGGAATGCCAGAATAGCTTAAAAATCAGAGATAACAACTTTTCACCTCATAGGCTGAAAGGAAGAAAAACCCCATCTCCTATTATCAGGAGACAGGCAGAGAAACCTCTGTCCTTGAAACACAGCTCAGAGATTTGTTTATAAGATCATGTGCATAGTAGAAGACGTTTTTCCCATGGGAAGAATTTTTCTGCATGCAGGGAAACTTATAATATGTTCACACAACAAGTCTGGGCAGAACAGACTGTGGGCTCTTACAGCCTTACTTCATCTTGAGCTGTGCTTTGTTTCCTCACTGACATCTTGGTCTCTCCTGTCACCTGCCCTGTTGAGTCAGGGTTTCCTACTGCAGGGCTTTGGATTGTGTCTGAGGTGAGGATTGCAAGCCTGGGTACTTGGAGAGTTGTTTGGTTGGACATGGTCCAAAACCCCAGCCTCTGCTGGGTGTCTAGAGAAAAATTATCAACTATAGGATAACTATAACCATTGATATAATGCCATATGAATCTTGTAAGTTTGCACTTATGCCTCATGAAAAGAAAATTTATCTCTTCATGATAGAACAGTACAACATTCAATTAGCACTTCTGTCTGCAAGCTGAGTGGTCACAGTTCTTGGAGAGATAACTAGGCTAATGAGGCTGGAAAGCTATTATGGATAACAGAAGGGCATTATTTGTTTTTGAACAGGTGGGCTTTATGACTTGCTTTGTAGTTGTTGGATTTATTCAACTTTTTGAAAGCCGTGGTAAATGCTGAATGTTTGCAGTAACGTGATTTCATGGAATCCTGCAGTGAATTTGGGTTGGAAGGGAGCTCTGGGTGGATAATGGATAACCTCCTCCTCAAGGCGGTGCTGGCTTCAAATGGAGATCAGGTTGCACAGTCAGTGCAGACCAGTCCTGGCCTAGCTTAATCAGGCTGTGTGATCTCTGAGGATGGAGATCATGCAGTCCATCTGGGCAGTCTGGTGCATCGCTCAACCACAGCCTCACATCCAGTAGGAATTTCTCCTGTTGTGACTTGTGGTTGCTGCTTCTTGAGTTTTCACCGTATGCCTCAGGGCTCCATCTCTTCTGTAGTTCCTCATGGCTGTAACTTAATTGCTAAAAAGCTTCAGCTTGCTATCTGTACGGTGTTGGGATGTTTTAATTTGGTTACTTGTTTTCCAGGAGGAACACATTTCAGAATATTTTCTGTGATGAGGTGTACCTTCATTTAATAACTGCAGGTTGTCAAGGATCATTAACTGCATGTGTGCATTTCTGGAAAGAGCTGTTAAGAAATAAGATGTACAAATCCACAATGTTTAATGATTCACTGATAGAATCAATGCAAATTACAAACTTTTTATATACATTAAACTTGTAGGTGCACATGTATGCACAAACCTGCATGAATGTGCAAGACTGATTTTGTTCTCCTTGTGAAATCCAAATGCAGCAAAATGGAAAGGAATAATTAATGGGTTGAATAAGTAGGCCTATCTCTATCCACAGTGAATAATCCTAATGTCTCAAAGGACAATCTCCAGAAGGAGAAAGAAGTGATAAGTATTCCCCTTCTAAAAGCAGATCTGACCACGACTACTGCATCTTCTTAAATCATTAGTCAGACCTTTAATTACTGAGGATTCTGATACATCTTAAAAAACGACCAAGTTTTGATGGCAATAAAGATAAAATACTTCGTCAATTGTATTGAATAATCTAATTATAACTATGCAACCCAAACAATTTGGGGTACTCCTTTGGCAGGAGCTTTTTTTTTGAAGTAAGTATTGCTTATTGTTTTATTTCTTCTTTGTGTACATGAATTTAGTGCACTAGAACAATGTCTGTGCTTATGAAGTCACTGTCTTTTTTAATCACTGGTTGGGGCAATTGCTGACATTGTAAGTTGTTAGAATGAACTTTGGGGTTCATTTACTTTAATGCTGGATAATTACAGTACTGTTGATTCTGTACAGAGGTTAGCATGGTTTTATGCACTGTATCAACTTGATTAGCTTAGTATCTGAACTTGCAGTTTATGTGTAGTCACAATTATATTTGCAAAGAAAGACCTGAACCTCTAAGTACAAAATAGAACAGAAAAATGCTTTTTCTTTTCTGCTGTTGGATTGCATGATTTTTGTGAGCCTTTTAGTCATGCAAGATAATGTACTGCATTTGGAAGCAAAAGCATTTCTGAGGTAGCTGTCCTGATTTCAGCCATACAAAGTAGTCTAATTGATCTGCTGTAAATATTTCTCAAGAAGATAAACAGCAAAAAACCTTAACAGGATTGCTGAAGAGGAAAGGCAAAGAATGAATGGTAGCATTTTCAGGAAATAGTTTCTTTAAGCTTTTTTTGGGCTGCATTAATTTGCAGCAATGTTTTGTAGCTCCCCAAGGGCTAGGATAGGAACACAGAAATTCTCCATAATGCATGGCTGCTTCAAGTATCTGATTTCAGCAGTTACTAGTGTGTCTAATGAAGCTGCATAAAGTTGTGCAACACTATGGAACAACAGGATTTTCAATTATTTTTATTTAATTTCAGCCTATTTAAAAATAAACACACGAATTATGCAGATATTATTGTAGTTTTGTCAGCTCTGGAATTACATGGTTGCCATTTGTCTTTTGATGTCCCAGTGGGTCCAACCAAACACAAGAATAACAGAAACATGCATGCACTATGCACGAGCCAGTGTTTTGGTACCTTTGCTCTACACTCAAAACCACTTTCTTACTCCTCTTTTTTAAAATCTGCAGAAGTATCCAGATGATGGCAAGTAGTATTATTGGAGTCATTATCTTAAAACATATTTTACTGTCCAAAATGTGTTCCAGCCCAGCTTTGCCTGTAGTAAAAAAACCTACGATAGTCATGTTATTTGCAGGCGTTTGTGTTTTTCTGATGTTCTGATGGAGGCTTTTCCTAGCTTTAAAGGACATGGATTTCTTGCTCACTGTAGTGAGCAATAAAGAGAAAATACTTCTTTAATTGTATTGAATAATCTAATTATAACTATACACGTATATATGTATAACTGTATAACAATATATGTATATATATATGTATAACTGTATATATATATGTATATATATGTATAACTGTATGTGCTTGAAGCAGTTGGTTCTTGGAGAGAAACAGTGGGCCTGCTAACTCCTTGTTGGTTGTTCCAGCAGAGTGGAAGGAAGTATAATCTGTTCCTGAAGCGCCGTCTCAGGGTAAAGCAGTGATGAATGCTATTGCCAGTGGCTTGGATGCTGCAGTAATAACATGCTTCACTGGGGGATGCCTTCTGCTAACTGGGAGCAAGGTTCATGGCCACAAAGAAATATCCTGTGCTTTCTCAGGGAGCACATGCATCCTTGCATGGTATGAGAGGGAGAAGACAGACATAATAGTCTGTTTTGTTCCTGCTCTTATAAAATAAAACTCCACTTCAGCCCTATACAAATACACTTGATATGTGTGGTTGAAAAAGTAACACCAACCTTCCTCAGCACAGAGTTACATTTAAACTGGAATATTCACTTCTGTGGAAAGCACTTTGCTGTATGTCTTGTATGTGATCTGACAGAGCTGAATGTTGATATGATAATAAATAATATTACCTAATGAGTTAACTTCCCTAGGAGAGTGGGGTTACAGTCTTTTCTTTGCCTAACATTAATTACCGTGGCCTGATAGTGAAAAAGGTGGATCTTGTTACTAAGACATTCTGGCATGTTGGTAAATTAAAATATGACCTTTAATAGATCAATTGGAATACTAATTACACTGATACAGGGTAATCAGTTACACTGATATTTTTTATTAGGTGTCTTTTTTTCCCATGAAAATAAATACTCAGTGTTGAAACCCCTGTATTTGTGAGCTATTTTTGTATGTGGTCATTGCTGGGACATATGTCTCTGTGGTGGTTGATTTAGTGAATGTTGTTATGTAGAGGAAAATGCATGGAGTTTACATTTTGCTGCCTGCTTCAAGTATTCACAAGTATTGCTGCACTAACACAGATATTTATTTCTCCTGTACCAGTTATTTACATGTACTGCTTGCGGACATATGCAGTTAATTTTGAAATTATTTAAACTAGATGTAGCCCTTGTTAAAACTTGCCCAAATATATCTTTAGCTGTAAAGAAACTGAAGAACTGTGGCAATATGGGGAAATTTCTTTGCCTTCTGTTATATTTTAGAGAAACAGCAGTGCTTTTTTATTATTATTATTCATATGCCTGTATCTTCTACAGATTGATAAAAGACATCAAAGCAAAGATTCTATTTTCTTCAGGGATGGCGTCAGGAGAATTGATTTTGTTCTCTCCTATGTGGATGATCTTAATAAGGAATGGGAAAAAAAGTTGGTAAGTTTGTCTTTTTTAAGTCCTCTTAATTTTTGTTTATAATAAGATGAATATCAGTTACTAACCCTTTCAGATCACTAGGCTCATCTGGAATAGAATTTAGCTAAAAAATCTATAGCTGTGTTAGAAGCAATTCCACGTGTGGAAATTTCTGTGTAATTCATTGTTGTTTGTCAGGACCCAATTTTATTAGATTTTTGTGTCTATGTTTATTGACTTTATCACTCTTCATTACTTAGGCTGAGCAATATATACAATGGAGCAGAGTAATCCAAATTATTTTGTTTCTTCATTTAACAGTCTGGCTGAGACTTTGGAGAAATATTTGTAAATACTTTCAAATGAAGGAGGATTCTTCTAAATAATCAAAGATCATCCAAACAAGATTTAACAATGACTATTTTTCACACCTTTTGTCTGTAGTTAGAGGAGAAATAGATTCTTAGCTCTAAGACTCAATGCAGTTTTCCATTAATACTTTTGAGACTCTTTCCTTAAAATATACTGAGTAACACAAACTCAGCATGTCCTCCTGGAGCTTTTCCCTGTGTTTGACTTACTGTCTGCATATGTGTATTCATTCTTCTAGAAGAATATTTAAAGTGGCTTTGATAGGAGCCCTTCTATGTAACAGAGCACAAGAACAAGCTTTTCTCTAAGGTGCCAGTTAGTGATTATCAGTGATTATCCCTGAACTTGCCAGCAAGACCCCGTTGCCTGAATGGAAATTCAGGTCAGATGGAATCAGTTAATGACACCTGTTTGTGACACACTGACACATGAGGTCTAACTTGGCTAACAGAAGTTCAAGCTGTATAAAATATCCAGTAAAATGAGAGGCAGTCAAGACAACAAATTTTATATAAAGTACAATATTTAAAAAAAAATAAGGATTTGAATTTGTTTTTTTCTCTGTATTCACTGCCTTCTTTCAGGGTCAGGAGAGGTTACATTTACAAACTAGTGTCTTCAATTTATATAACTGCAAAGTTTACTCATGTTCAAAAAATTTTAAAAAGGAGAGACACGCCAAAAAAACTACATTGTCAAGTAATCATACTATTCTGAAAGATAAGGGTATCTGAAAAAATTAATTATACCAATACTTATGACAAAATCATGATCAAAACTATTGGTCTTTGAAGCAAAGAACAGTTACAATCTATATCTTGTCATATTGAAGTATTTCGTAATTAAAAATTCCAATTTCCTTTGGAAAAATACTGCAAGATGGGGCTATTAAAAAAATTGCATGTTGCTTTCATTCTTTTATGAAGAAAATACTGTTTTCATTAAGAACTTCTGCTGCCTGTCCTTGCATCCAAATACAATCCAGCATAGAACACAGCTCCTGCATCCTACTCTTATTACCTTAAAAAATCCAAAAATTTGTCATGTCTCTGATGCTTTTCCCAGATTAAGCATCTCAGTCAGCTTTGCTCAGCTAGCCACATTCCAAAGATTTTCTTGGGAGACCAGGTTGTTTGATAGCTATCATACCTTTTATATACAAGCATACTATTTCAAACTCCCCCTGACTCTTTGTCGGGCTGTACTCTAGCTGGATGCTTTCCTCTCCCCTGAAGCAAAATGCATTTGAAAAAGAAGGAAGAGAAAACCAGTCAGCGTAGAGAGAAGAAAGATACCCATGCAAAATTTGGCAAAGCAACTCTTAAACGTTTCCATTAGTCATGCTTGGATTATTTAAAATGAGGGAAGAAATGAATACTATTTAGGTAATGTTTCAGGTGGGAAGGAAAACGAGTCAGATGGTCAGTCTGGTCACTCACTGATGTTGTGTGCAGCAGTTTCCTTCTCATTGTTTTATAGCTCATTAGGGGGTAGTGAGAATCTTTGCCAGACCAGAGTCCATGTCCATGGGTGTCATTAGTGACTGGAGGATTCACGTGGGAAAAAGCCCAAGAGCTAGTAGCTAATACTGTCCTTCCTCTTTGAGGTAAAAATGCACTTCCTAGGAGAAACATCTGTCTTTCAAAAGGCCTAAGCATCCACATTAAGTCTTGTGGTATTTAATTCTGTGTATGCCTGTTCCTTGCAAAAGAGTTGATGGCCCCATGGAGGAAGGTCAGTGAGGCCCTGTAGATTAACTCTGTGGTCACTGGATGAGCAGTCATGGAGATACTAAATTTTTTTACACAGTTCCTGGGCCATCTGCATTTGCCCTATAATTATATTCAGCATAGATCTTTATGCAATTAGTATGTCCATAAATTAGTGCAGACTTCTTAGCATACAAGTACTGTGCTGTTGTCTTTGTGGTAACAAGATTTAAATATTGATGAACTGCAGCCTCTGGAATTTGTCTGACATGCACTGTACTTGCTGTTGTACAGTTATCATAGAAAGAAAGGTTTCTTTTGTGGTAGTACAATGATGCAGTAAAATGGAACAGCTAAGAATAGAAGTGTTCATCCGAGGAGAATAACAATTGTGACAAAGGGTTTTGTTTCCTAGTCTCAAGGAAACAGCTTTATTCTGCATTTCTAAGAAGGAGATAAATAACTTCTTTGTGTGTTTCAGCATAGCCCTGATACAGATGTAAGAGACAGTCTGTTCATCTTCTGCCTTAGCTTTATGCAGAACAGCTTTTAACTTTTTTTATATTCCCAGATACATTCTAGCTTCAACGCTGTTTTGAACCTGTCTTCTATAAGCTACATTAATAGATCCAAACCACAAAGGTCTCTGAACAAAAATTAGGATTACAATTTTTTGAGACAATACTCAATATTATTCCTTAAAGCCTCCAGCACATGTGGAAGTATTTCACCACCATGTGAAATGTATGTGAACATGAAAATATAAACAGAATTTATAAAAAATAATAGTGCATGGAATTGCTTTTGCCCCCAGCATGTGCTAGAACTCAGGAGTTACCATATTCACAAGTTTATATAGTCCAGTGTCCAATTCAATATCTAGTAATATTTGGCAAAATCAGATGTGACACATAAAAATGAGAGGCCAGTAACACAGAAACACATTTGAGGGGTATGAAAGCTATTCTTCAGTCTGCATTCATTTGTATGAATAGGTTATGCAAACTGAAATGCAAAAATGGCATTTTACTACTTCTCTACTCCTCACAGACGTGCAGGAAGAGAAAACTGGCTGAAAACTATAGTGTTTTGGGTTTTTTAAAGTATGTTTGAAAACTGTCATGTAAGACTTTTCAATAGAAGAAATACTAGACAGCATGGCAGGCTTTAGCCAGAAATAAATTTGTGGTCTAGCTTGTGCATTTTAAAGAGGGTAGGGCTCAATATTTGGCTTAATTTATTGTTATTTTGGCAGTTCTTCAGCAATTTTTTTATAATTAAGAGGAAATTAATACAGTCTCTCAAAAATTATACAGAGAAGGAGAGGAAGAAAATGTTCTTACCTAAAGACACCACTTAGGAATTACTTTGCAAGAAAAAGAGTTCAGGAAGAATATCAAGCTCACACAGGTCTTGCAGGCACCATGCACTGCCATGGGCAGGTTTGTTATCTCTGCATGAAGTCCAGGCTGACTTTATGCAAGCTAAGCACATGTGGTAGGGATTTGTTGGTCTTATCAGTGGTGTTTGTGAAATACTGTTTGAATTGTCTGTAATCAGTACATGAATATCTGTGTGGGGCAGAATTGTATAACTAAATATACAAAATAAATAGATGAGGCTGTAAACAATCAGTCTTCCACGTGCTTCCAGATTTGTTTCTTTGCATCTTTCTCTTGGAAATACAGACCTTTCCTATTTTAAGGCCATTTTAAAATAGGAAACATAGTGAACACACTATGTTACCGTTATCAATTACTAAAGTGTCTTTGTTTCTCTTCAGGAAAGGAGAAAAGAATTTGAGAGGAACCTGCAAAAGGCTGGTTTGGAGCTAGAAACAGAAGACAAGAAGGTAAAAAAAAAAAAGAAAAATTAGGACCAAAAGAATAGGCCTGGAAATCAATAAATCACTTTCTTTCTTTGAGAAAAATTGTAAATTATACTTATGGATTTCAGTGGAGTGTGGCTAATTTAGGGGAAACAAGGTTAATATGTTTGAGTACTTTTTCCAGATACATTGATAAGAATTGTAGAAGCAGAATCATTTTGATTCAATAGGAAGCTTTTGCTTTCATAATGAAAACAAAGCCTTTGCTTTCATAGCAAGAAGAAGGCAAAATAGCTGTGATTTGATTTATATCCACATAAAGGGGAAGCTATGCTTACAGCTGATTTTAATCCCACCTAACAACGAGTAACATTGTTTTTTTGTTTTTTGGAAGTTTTTTTGGAAGTTTGGAAGGATTAGTTATGCCCACTGGATGTTGTAATTATGAGGAAAGACCCTGTAACAACTCGAGGATGTTTGATTAGTGGTACTGTTTGGTGTGATAACTGGAGAACGTGCAGTTTTGACTGATGCAGTGTGCCAGAGGCTGAGTTGAGTAAAATAACTCTTGATGAAGTTCAGACTCTGTAACATCCATGGGTAGGGAATTCATTGAGCAATATTAAAAACCCTCCTGGTTGCTAACTTCTACTGTGGATGCAGAGCAACACTGGAACAGCATACATGTTACGTGAGGCCTATGACAAGATTATTCTTCATGTTTCCAGTGTAATGAGAATTTTCAGGCTTCAGTGTATGAGATTAATATAGTTTGAAAAACCTTTGTGAGCTTTTAGTAGTGCAAAGATAATTTTTATGAACAGCCAGCCACTCAGATAAGCTTTTCAGTAAACATATATATATACACAGACACAGAAAGTCCTTCTATTCCCCTTCCTTCTTTGTTTTCAAATCCTTAAAAATATGTAAAAGGCAATACATTTTATGTGAAAAGTACTCCCATAAATCTTGCAATAAAACACAGTTTGGTCTAATGTCTGATTTAACTTTTCTGGAGCAGGAATCTGAAGATGGCAAGATTTTTTTTGTGAAGATCCACGCGCCATGGGAGGTTCTGATCACATATGCAGAAGTGCTGAACATTAAAGTTCCCATCAAGGAAAATGACATTCCCCCCATGGTGGAGAACCCCCTGGACTGTGTGCTTTTCCCATTCAGGCTGCCTGAGAAGGTGATGCACCCTGAACCAGATTATTTCACAGCACCATTCAGCAAGGACAAGCAGGAGCTGTACCTCATTAACGATGAGAACACTTTCTTCTCACCATCCATGAGAAACAGAATAGTAAGTGTGTGAATTTGGCTACTTATGTTTACATGTAGATTTACACAGCCCCATCAGAATATTCATGTATGGAATGAGAGCATGGAAACTGTGATAACTGAGGTGAATACAGACTATTTACCTGTATTACCTGGGTACCTGTGCATCCTGCTTAGAAATACAGAATAAGTGTTGGACCTGATCTTCTGGATGTCCACAAGGCAATTGTGCCCCCAGTGTTCTTATATGGGATAAGGCCTTCTGAAGAGAAACTTTCTGCTTTTGCATGTTGCTCCTGCAGATTATACACAGTGCACATCCATTATAGGTTTCTATTAAATGGCCTTAAAATAGGAAAGGTACTGAAATTCTCATCCTTGAATCTCAGGTTAATTATATTCTTACTCGTTGCCCATATGGAACAGAAGAAGGGAAGAAAAAATTTGGGATTAAGAGACTGCTAAACAATGGCACCTATACAGCTGCATATCCTCTTCATGATGTAAGTATTTCAGCTTTCTGCTCCCTTGAGTGTTTCCCAATGTTTGCACTCTTTTACCTACTGTGATATTTGCTGTTCCAGGAGATAGGAAAATGTACTCAAACCTTTCAATTTGTCAAATTGATTCTGTTTTATAACACCCAAGACAAACCTATCAGCCCTACTATTTGGCTTCTGTGTGCTGGAATGTTTCTTCCTGTGGCTGAGTTTTCAGAATACTTGTCAGTCACATCACATCTTTAGAGACTTACTCCATCATATTCCTGTAATGCATACATTCAGCAGTGTGTATAGGGTGTGCACACACACAGTTAGAGGGAAAACTCCTGGGATCATTTTGGGACTGATTTTTTTAAAATTTCTTAAATTTCTTAAATTGCAAAACCTGTCAGAAGCTGTGGTTATTTTACGCCGTGTAATTTCTAGGACCGCAATGTATTTGACAGTTAAGCTACCTGCTAATGACCAACACCACAGTGTTAAGAGGGTGCAGCATCACTCCTGTTTGAGCATTTGGGCCTGTCAGTGAGGTGTTTTCCCCTGACTCTGGTTTGCTTTCAGTGCCAGTACTGGAAGAAGGCGAGCGACCCCAACTGTGACAGCGAGCGCTACACGCTCTACATGGAGTGGGCACGCTTCCTGCGCTTCTACAAGGAGCAGCCCTTGGTCCTCATCAGGTGAAATACTGCTGGGGCTTGGCATGTCCTGGGGTTTTTTGGTGGTCCCCACACGGCTGGGATCCTTCCTCCTGGGCCCTTCTGGAGGAGGTTCCCTCCTGAGTTCTTGGCAAGGATGAAGAAGGAGCCAGACTCTGAGTTTTCTCTGTCTTTGGTCTTTGTTTATTTTTCTGTTCTCAGAAGTCTGGTGCACTAGACTTACCTCCTTGGAAAAATCAGAAAGTAAATCTTCACTTACACTGTCCTATAGAAAAGCAAAAAGAGCAATTTTAATGTTAGTTTCTGCTTGGAGGAAAAAAGGGACTAAAGAGGCCGTATTTCTTATCATTCACCTTGTTCATGCAGCCTGAGTAACTTCTCATGGCCAGCTTCAGCCCTCATTTTCCACAGTACTTCAATGCATTTACTCTTCTGTTAAAAGAGAATTTTGCCAAGTATTTCACTTTTACTCTGGCCAGTTTGCCCTATTACAGTTTTAAATTTTGTTTTGTGTTGCTGTTAATTGCCTTTTTTTTTTTTTTTTTATTCAGAAAGTACTATGGTGAGAAGATTGGGATCTATTTTGCCTGGCTAGGATTTTACACTGAGATGTTATTCCTTGCAGCAGTTGTTGGCTTAATCTGTTTTCTTTATGGCTTATTTACAATGGATGAAAATATGAGCAGGTAAGTACAACGTTGAAAATCTCCTGGGCAAAAGCTAAGCAATGTGAAAATTTTGTTCTTGCAAAAAAATTTTTATTCTTGTCATTACTCAACAGGTAACTCTGAGTTAGCTTTTAAAGCTAATCAGAGCAGACAAATTTGTTCTTCAGATGTCTTTATTGACTGAAAAGGTGGTGGACCACTAATGCAGAACTTGTGACTATCAATTAGTATGACTCAACTTGTTGGTGAAAAGCAATATTTTGTTGGCCATAGCTTTCTGTATTGGAGAAGCTGCAATATGTGAAGTCCTAAGAGTACCCCTTAGATCTCTCAAAATTGTTGAAGTGTTTATTGTTGCCTTAAGCTTGGCTATTTAATCTGTCTTGCAGAGCAGTCTGACCTTGTTGTGTAGGTCATCATTTGTACTAACCAAAAGCATGAGTAAAACAGATCAGCAGTGTTCTCCCATCAAAGAGAGATCCAGTATCTTAGAACCCACAGTTTGGTGGTTTTTTTAAAATAAGCTTAGTGTTTGTTTTATCAGAAGTCCAAAGATTTATTATATTCAGGAATTGGGGCTGGGGAGAGGAAAAGAGGGTTGACTTCTTGTTGCTCACTGTTTCCTGCAAGAAGGCTTCCATAAAATCTTGAGTTTTAACCATAAAAGATGACTAACAAGTTAAAAGTCTCATCTATTCTGTTGAATAATGTAATTTTGAGACTTGTATTTTAGCTAGGTTAAGAATTCATCTGGGAATACTGTTACACATATTGAGATTTCTCTGGGTACCAAAGGACTATCATAGAATTCTAAATTTTACCCACTGTCATTAAATTGAAGTAGCAAATTTTACTGCAGATATCAAAGCTGAAGTGGTCTCTCTGCTTTTAGAAAAGGTGTTTTGATGTCACTGCTAACCTGATGAGAAATAACATGGTTTATGTCTCGCCTGAAAGCAGTGCATGTGCAGTACAGCTCCTGACAGACTCCTGATTTGTTGCTGGTAGAGCCAAAAGCATATATCAAGGGAATTATTAATTCTACTCCTTGTAGCAGCTGCTTCATCCTTGTCTTGCCCTGACCAGCCACTGGTTAACACCAGTGAATGTGACAAGATGTGGCATCTTTGCTGTGAAGCTGCAGATGTTGAGCTTTGAACAAATGAAGCCCCTATTTATCTTTTAAATAAATGTCATATAACAGCTTTTGAGGTGCTGTGGAAACAGATACTCCACAATGTTTTCTTCCTTAGCAAAGAAATCTGTGACCCTGCAATTGGAGGAGAGATCATCATGTGCCCACTTTGTGACAGAGACTGTGAATACTGGAGACTAAACACCACCTGCCAGTCCTCACAGGTCTGTGTCTGATTCTGCAGCCACTTGTCATTTTTGTTCATCCTGAAAGCTGCCTTGGTGCTGACCTGTTCCTGGCTATTCTCTTGCAGTATTCCCATTTGTTTGACAACGTGGCAACTCTTTTTTTTGCCATTTTCATGGGTATATGGGGTGAGTACATTTGATAAGTTTTATGTCAAGTAATAAGGAGAGCTTGGCCAAGCTGCTGAGGGACACTGGAAGTGGGAAGAAGGAGAATAATGGCTTCACCTTAGTATCCTGCCTCAGATGCAGAAGTGATGAACAAGTGAACATAATTTAAAATTACAGAGAATTAAGACTTAAAAAAACCCAAGCAGGCATCTAGGATACCATAAGATTATCATAAGCATTGTGTACTCTTAACTGCTAACATTTGATTCTTTCCTTAGTAACCAGAAGGGTCCAAATTTATGGAGCCCATGTAAGAGTCCTCTCTGCTCAGCCCTGCACATCATCAGTGTCCCAGGGAGGGAGTGGGAGGTTTTGTGACCTTTCACTGCATGGATGGGGGTCCATCACTGCCACTGTATTAGCTCTACTTGTGGGATGAGAAAATTCATCGAGTTCTACTCCAGTGAAGGTCATACCTTGTGGTATGTTTTGATGGTGTAGAAATAGGTGGATTTCTGGCCTCTATAATCATAGTTTCACACCAATGATACTTCTTCAGGCTTGTAAGAATATGGTGTTGAATACATGTTCTTTTCTTCACCTCTATGAAAGTTTATAAATTCAGAATAGCATAGTTATTGCTTATTTCCTTAAATACAATTCTCTTGTTTCATACTGTTTGTATGAAACGTCATCATTAAATGTTCAACTTGTACAGAGATATTTCATTAACTCACAAAGATTCTTGTGTGCTAAGAGAAAACCTACGTACTGTTTATCAGAGGATCTAACCACTCACTTCTTTCATATAGAATTATTTTTTAAAATCTAATAAGGTTCTTGTTGTATGGCTGTTTTAGTAAACTTTCCTTGGTTTGTAAGAACTAGCATTTGTGTGGCATGGATTAGTCATTCAGGAAGTACCAGCCAAGTTCAGGACTGCAGAAGATAAGCTTTCCTGTGTTTGTCTAAACCATAAAACTTCCTCAGTTCAAATAAGAACAATCAGATTACAAAATGTTTACATTTTAAAGTAGTTTATAAAGGGCTCTTAAAATGTTACATAGCATTACAAATTTTATAGTTGTTTATGTATGAAATCAGTTCCCTCTAGTGTCTTAAAAAATTCTTGGGTCAGCCCAGCTCTTGATCATATGAAAATTATCAGACATTCATTGTCTTTAAAATGACCATGTGTCCTGGTTTAGGGCAAAATTGGGAGGAAACCTCTGAAAAGGTCCCTCTAGAAAGCAAGTTCAGTTCAGGAGACATAAATCTCCTTCGAGAAAATTGGAAAAAACTGCTTATTTAACAAGCAAAGTATTCACAAGCATAAAAAATGACTAATATTTAACAATGGAAGCTCTCACTGTTCTGAAGAGATGGCAAATTCAGCAAGTCCTTTTTGTGGGCTGTAGCTCAGTCTCTTGTCAGTCCCTCCTGGGCTGGAAAATGCCAGGCCCCAGTGGGCCACAGGCTCCCAGTGAGCTCCCAGTGTTTTTCTGGGTTTTTGGTCCAGAGCAGGGCTGATCAGTTCCAAGAAAAAGAAGAGCCATGGTCTGGGGAACTGTTCTCAACTAGCTAAGAAAATTGACCAAAAGCAAAGGAGATTTTACTCCCAGTCCCTGTCTGTGCTGCAGACAGCACAGTCTGTGAGAGAGAGAGCTGAAGCTCTTCCCTGTGTGTTTGGAATACAGCCATGGAAAAAAATCCACCCCTTTTCCTTTTCCCCCTCTCTTTGCTCTTAGATCTAGTTTTAAAGGCATAAATCTTATTTCTGGGCTAAACAGAGAAATGGGGATACAATTCAGGATCATAAAGTCACCCTAGGACACCATGGTATCAAATGAGCATCAAAAAGCAACAGAAATGTTTGACCATATTACTTGAAAGCTGTTCTGCTTATTTGTTGTAATAGTTATTTATGTGTTACAGGTTTATACACAGCAATTAGTTGAATTATCCGGTTCTTTTCTGAATTCCATGTTGCTTTTTGCATACACAGAGTAGTTAATTGAACATGGTCACCACAACCATGGAAATACCCATGTCTTGTCTTGGCATCTTCCTTGTCATCTACTTCTGGAATTCAATTAGCTAATAAATCACTGGCTCCATATTGTGATCTTATCTGTGAGCTATAGTAGGTAGTCAGTAAAAATGAGTCACACTGTTAAGGATAAATAATAAACCACAGAAAAGAAGCCCAGTGCAAATGTTTAACTTGGTTCATGAACTTGTTCACTTCTTCCTTGACTCTATTTTAACATTTGCAAATTGTAGTTACACTTTTCTTGGAGTTTTGGAAGAGGCGGCAAGCAAGACTGAAATATGAATGGGATTTGGTTGATTTTGAAGAGGAGCAGCAACAGCTCCAGCTGAGGCCTGAGTACGAGGCAAAATGTACCCAAAAGAAGAAGAATCCTGTGACTCAGGTGTGTTGGCATGTGTGCAAATTCAGGTGTATGCTGAAAGTTTTGTAACATGGAAATTGATACGTTAAATCAGGAAAATATGGGCAATTTGGTACATTGCCTGGTGCTGCAGCAGAGCTTGGCAGCTACATTCATAGCCATTTCTTCAACTAAAAAAAACAAATTAAATTGAAGGAGTGGAGAAAAGCACTCTCTGACTGCCACATCCAAGTGACAAGTTTTAAGGAATCTCAGCATGAAGAATTTATAAAACTTGAGTCCAGTTGTGCACTCAGAGCTGTTTGACAGCTAACCTAGCATTACAGTGATAGTTTTGGCCTGCTCATCTCAGGAAGCTGATCTTTTTCCTTTAGCTACTGATTGATTTTGCAAAATTTAAACCATTCTTTTCAGGTACTGTCTCAGTAGCAGTTTTATGGCCGTTTCTGTCCTGATCTTTTTGCCCTGCCCTGTCCCCTCCCACCCCCAGCACACTCAAAATTACTTTTTATTTGGACCATTTGTATTTACCATTTGGACCTGTATTTCTCAGGACTATTTGTAATTACTAATTACAAATGGTCCTGTCTACCATTTGAGAGGAGCAGGGTTCTGGGTGGTTTCCCTTGGATGTAAGCACTTTTCACACAGCTGGTGAGAGCTCTGTGTGCTGCTTGCTGTTGGAGTAAGATGTGGGATTAACAATGAGCTGTGCTGTACTTGACTGTTTCAGGAGATGGAGCCTTATTTGCCTTTAACTAGCCAAGCTGTGAGATTCTGCATCTCAGGAGCTACAGTGTTGTTCTGGGTGAGCATCTTTTTGAATCATTATTTTAACAGCATCTCTGTTATTTATTTATTTATATAAATTTATATGTATTTGTTTCTTTCTTTCTTTCTTTCTTTCTTTATATAAATTTATTTTTATATATTTAACATATATCAGAGATGCTGATCATTGCTAATCATCACATTAACACAAATTAGTTTTAGTCGTGATGTTAACACATGCTTTTATTACTGCTGTGCACATTTCATGCTGTCATTTAAAGTGCACTTCAATTCTGATAATTTTTTTTTAAAAAGGGCACTGGAAATCTGTCATTAATTAATAATTTGGTTGGACATTTGGGGATAACTGGACATTGGACAGCATGGGGATAACTTTCTCTGTGACTTACTTGATGTTAACAGACATACCGAAAAAATTGTGGTAAAGGCAAACAAAAAAAAAAGAATTCACAACAATGCAGAGTGAATTTCAGAGTGGACAGTTTAATCTGACTTGTCCTTCCCATCTCCTGTCTGTACTCTTCTGCTATTTTTTATAGTATATATAGCTATATATATAGCTATATACTTTCTCAGATATTGGTATTAGATTATCAGCTTTTCATATGTTAACAAAATAATTAATGTTTTAATGTGTATAATGGTCTTAATGTACATAATAAAACAAAGCATTTTTGCCTGGGTACTTTGCATCTCAGTGCTGCTGAACTCATAGCCACAAAGAATAAAACTTAAAAATATAAAGCATGACATACTGTAAAGCATTTATGTACTGTTTTTAAAGCTGCGTGCATATAGCTACAGTGCATAGCTATACATACATACACAGCTATATGCTATATATAGCTATACATATCTATTGCTGTGGTCCATAGTGACATAGGACTCTTGGCAATAATATCAGAAGGCTAAATATGATTTATTAACATGACTCCATAATTCAGAGAATCGGGCTGTTATCTGCCCAGCCCAGAGCACAGAAGCTGCTNATGGTATCAAATGAGCATCAAAAAGCAACAGAAATGTTTGACCATATTACTTGAAAGCTGTTCTGCTTATTTGTTGTAATAGTTATTTATGTGTTACAGGTTTATACACAGCAATTAGTTGAATTATCCGGTTCTTTTCTGAATTCCATGTTGCTTTTTGCATACACAGAGTAGTTAATTGAACATGGTCACCACAACCATGGAAATACCCATGTCTTGTCTTGGCATCTTCCTTGTCATCTACTTCTGGAATTCAATTAGCTAATAAATCACTGGCTCCATATTGTGATCTTATCTGTGAGCTATAGTAGGTAGTCAGTAAAAATGAGTCACACTGTTAAGGATAAATAATAAACCACAGAAAAGAAGCCCAGTGCAAATGTTTAACTTGGTTCATGAACTTGTTCACTTCTTCCTTGACTCTATTTTAACATTTGCAAATTGTAGTTACACTTTTCTTGGAGTTTTGGAAGAGGCGGCAAGCAAGACTGAAATATGAATGGGATTTGGTTGATTTTGAAGAGGAGCAGCAACAGCTCCAGCTGAGGCCTGAGTACGAGGCAAAATGTACCCAAAAGAAGAAGAATCCTGTGACTCAGGTGTGTTGGCATGTGTGCAAATTCAGGTGTATGCTGAAAGTTTTGTAACATGGAAATTGATACGTTAAATCAGGAAAATATGGGCAATTTGGTACATTGCCTGGTGCTGCAGCAGAGCTTGGCAGCTACATTCATAGCCATTTCTTCAACTAAAAAAAACAAATTAAATTGAAGGAGTGGAGAAAAGCACTCTCTGACTGCCACATCCAAGTGACAAGTTTTAAGGAATCTCAGCATGAAGAATTTATAAAACTTGAGTCCAGTTGTGCACTCAGAGCTGTTTGACAGCTAACCTAGCATTACAGTGATAGTTTTGGCCTGCTCATCTCAGGAAGCTGATCTTTTTCCTTTAGCTACTGATTGATTTTGCAAAATTTAAACCATTCTTTTCAGGTACTGTCTCAGTAGCAGTTTTATGGCCGTTTCTGTCCTGATCTTTTTGCCCTGCCCTGTCCCCTCCCACCCCCAGCACACTCAAAATTACTTTTTATTTGGACCATTTGTATTTACCATTTGGACCTGTATTTCTCAGGACTATTTGTAATTACTAATTACAAATGGTCCTGTCTACCATTTGAGAGGAGCAGGGTTCTGGGTG
Organism: Leptocoma aspasia; assembly: GCA_013399835.1. Lineage (NCBI taxonomy): Eukaryota > Metazoa > Chordata > Aves > Passeriformes > Nectariniidae > Leptocoma > Leptocoma aspasia. Next base: position 76,154 of record VXAX01005482.1, read on the forward strand.
GTTTCCCTTGGATGTGAGCACTTTTCACACAGCTGGTGAGAGCTCTGTGTGCTGCTTGCTGTTGGAGTAAGATGTGGGATTAACAATGAGCTGTGCTGTACTTGACTGTTTCAGGAGATGGAGCCTTATTTGCCTTTAACTAGCCAAGCTGTGAGATTCTGCATCTCAGGAGCTACAGTGTTGTTCTGGGTGAGCATCTTTTTGAATCATTATTTTAACAGCATCTCTGTTATTTATTTATTTATATAAATTTATATGTATTTGTTTCTTTCTTTCTTTCTTTCTTTATATAAATTTATTTTTATATATTTAACATATATCAGAGATGCTGATCATTGCTAATCATCACATTAACACAAATTAGTTTTAGTCGTGATGTTAACACATGCTTTTATTACTGCTGTGCACATTTCATGCTGTCATTTAAAGTGCACTTCAATTCTGATAATTTTTTTTTAAAAAGGGCACTGGAAATCTGTCATTAATTAATAATTTGGTTGGACATTTGGGGATAACTGGACATTGGACAGCATGGGGATAACTTTCTCTGTGACTTACTTGATGTTAACAGACATACCGAAAAAATTGTGGTAAAGGCAAACAAAAAAAAAAGAATTCACAACAATGCAGAGTGAATTTCAGAGTGGACAGTTTAATCTGACTTGTCCTTCCCATCTCCTGTCTGTACTCTTCTGCTATTTTTTATAGTATATATAGCTATATATATAGCTATATACTTTCTCAGATATTGGTATTAGATTATCAGCTTTTCATATGTTAACAAAATAATTAATGTTTTAATGTGTATAATGGTCTTAATGTACATAATAAAACAAAGCATTTTTGCCTGGGTACTTTGCATCTCAGTGCTGCTGAACTCATAGCCACAAAGAATAAAACTTAAAAATATAAAGCATGACATACTGTAAAGCATTTATGTACTGTTTTTAAAGCTGCGTGCATATAGCTACAGTGCATAGCTATACATACATACACAGCTATATGCTATATATAGCTATACATATCTATTGCTGTGGTCCATAGTGACATAGGACTCTTGGCAATAATATCAGAAGGCTAAATATGATTTATTAACATGACTCCATAATTCAGAGAATCGGGCTGTTATCTGCCCAGCCCAGAGCACAGAAGCTGCTGCTTCCAGCTCTGTGCAAGGAATGCCAGAATAGCTCTCACAATCAGAGATAACAACTTTTCACCTCATAGGCTGAAAGGAAGAAAAACCCCCATCTCCTATTATCAGGAGACAGGCAGAGAAACCTCTGTCCTTGAAACACAGCTCAGAGATTTGTTTATAGGATCTTGTACAGAGTAAAGACGCTTTTCCCATGGGAAGAATTTTTCTGCAGGCCTCCATGCAGGGGAACTTACAATATGTTCATACAACACATATCTATATATACTAAGCTGCAAGTGTATTTCAAATCTCCCTGCTCTCCTCAGGTGTCCTTGATCATAGCCAGCATGATAGCAGTGATTGTGTATCGCCTTGCAGTGTACGCTGCCTTCGCCACGCTCATGGAGAACACTCAGACCCTGCAGCCCATCAGCGGCCTGCTGACCCCCCAGCTGGCAACCTCAGTCACAGCCTCCTGCCTCAATTTTGTCATCATCATGATACTGAATTTCTTCTATGAGAGAATAGCCATCTGGATTACTGATATGGGTGAGCAGGGGTGCTTTGTGGCAATGCGGGCGGGCGGTGATGGGACAGATGGAGAGGAGAGATCTCTGGGGTCAAGGCTGGGCTTGGAGCAGGAGGTTTGTTACACAGGGCGTGGGTACAGGGACCCTGCTGAGAGCTGCCAGTCACAGCTCAGAGCAGGACCCAGAGATAGAGTAACAAGAGTAAGATCAAGTGTGAAAAGTAAGAGAGAGGNCTTGAAGGCAGAACTTGGAAGGAATCTTTGAAGATTCTGTTGAATGCCATCAGGGTGTTCCGTGCCGTTGTTCTCAGCTCAGGCACAATGGGAGCTCTGTAGCTTGAGTCAGGTGTATCTATGGCCATACTGAACATTTCCCCTGCATTTCAGTGGTTCTCATAACCTACTTTCTCCTCATATAATGCTTGTTTATATTTTAACTTGTCTACAGAGACAGTCACAAACCTGAACATAGTTAAAAATCATCTTGAATCACCAAAGCAAGATCAGATCTCCTAAAATAGTGTAACATTTGGGGACACACAAATGCTAATGGACAGGACAAAGAAGGGGAAATTAAATTTTATAGAAGTTTTAAATAAGAATTTTCTTTGATTTCCTTTGCCTGCCTGCATCAAACATTGCATTGTAAAGTAAGGGTAGGGTGTCTGAAAGTAGGAACTCCATCTGCTGAAGTGTTTGTAGGTGTTCTTCTTTTCTTTTTTCTTTCCTTTAAGGTGCATGATGAATATTTGGGAATCTGTATCCTTTTAAAGGGAATAAAGGAACATTACTGTTTTCTGCTTTCACAGAGATCCCCAGAACTCATATGGAGTATGAGAACAGGCTCACTATGAAAATGTTTTTGTTCCAGTTTGTCAACTACTATTCATCCTGCTTCTACGTGGCCTTCTTCAAAGGGAAGTTTGTTGGTTACCCAGGTGCCTACACATACATGTTTAATCGCTGGAGAAACGAAGAGGTAAGATATTAATGTGGATTGTTCCCTTCAACCCACACAGTCGTAAATTTCCAATAAATTTCCAGCTTCAGGCTTGGTCTGAGCTGAGCTGGACCTCAGCTGGCTATGCTGAAGCTGGTGCTGAGGCTTCCAATGACTCTTCCTGCTGTTGCTAGTCAGGGAAACACCAGCAGTGAAAATCTGTCGTAAATCATAAAGCTTTTCTTGGTCCCAATTCTCCTGAAATGCCAATGGGTCTCACCATGGGTCTTAAAAAAAAATCTGGTGCTGAGAGCTCACTGAGTGAAGAGGTTCACCTTGCTGGGCCTGAGGGGTGTGTGCTGCACACAGGTGCTGCTGAAGCATCTCTGAATTACTCTGTCTTCATAGGGTTGCTATGTTTTGGTGTGTGTTTTACACTTGAAACACTTCAAGCCCTTCTGTAACAGCCTTCCTGAGAGAGTGGCTTAGCTGGCAGTCCGTGTGTAAATTAAGTATTGTCCTTACAAGTTTTAAGATCTCCTTTCTTGCATTTATACAGTAGTAGAATATAGTTTATCTGGATGATACCCATTATTCATGTCCATTAACACTCAGTTTGTCTCCACCAGTGTGATCCTGCAGGCTGTTTGATAGAACTGACAACACAGCTCACCATAGTCATGGCTGGCAAGCAGATCTGGGGAAATATCCAAGAGGCCATTGTTCCGTAAGTTCTCTGTGACACTGAGGTGCCCATCTTACAGCCACAGGAGATTCTTGGGATTGCCATATAAGGAAAATAATAATTTACAGAAGAATTCTGTAAATTAAGCACAAATTCTAACACTTATTTCATAAATGTGGCAATGCGGGCGGGCGGTGATGGGACAGACAGAGAGGAGAGATCTCTGGGGTCAAGGCTGGGCTTGGAGCAGGAGGTTTGTTACACAGGGTGTGGGTACAGGGACCCTGCTGAGAGCTGCCAGTCACAGCTCGGAGCAGGACCCAGAGAGAGAAGGGTAGAGTAAAAGCAAGAGTAAAAGTAAGAGTAAGAGAGTAAGTACAAGAGTAAGAGTGAGAGCAAAAGAGAGAGGGCGAGAACAAGAGAGTGAAGTTCCCGTTACAGTGCATTAAATCTTCTTCTATACTGAATATTCTGATTTACACTAACCAATCCAGTACAAGTTACAAATCCTATAGCATTTACATATAGCCTATAAGAATCATTACATTACCATACTATGTTATATTTTAAACACTAAAAACTACTCTTTGGACCCCTCTTGCCAAGCTGGTAGGGTCTGCTCTGACCCTTGGGCTCTTGGTGAGGAGAAGGGCATTGTTTAATCAAAAGGGGATTACCTTCAGCTGGCCACACTGTTGTTCTTCTGTTGTTCAGTAACAGAGGCTCGGCATCTTAGACATCAAAACTTGCTTTCAATTCTATTTCACTTGTATGTTTCATACTCTCAAAGTCTAAAGAGTCATATTTATAAGGCTTTCCTGTTTCATCCTTCCCAACACATAAAGGCTTTCAGCCTCTTTTGTGAAAGCCGTGCTTGTAAAAGCAAGTTGTATTAAGGAGCTTACTCAGATAAGGGGAGGGCCTATGTTAGATGTATTGTTTGCAAATAGAGATGGGCTGGTGGGAAATGAGGTGGCTGGAGGCTTTTTGGGGCAGAGTGATCATGAAATTACAGAGTTCTCAATATCTGGTGAAATCAGGAGGAGCACCAATAAGATTTTTACATTGGACTTCTAGGGGGGCGCTCAGCCTGGAGAAAAGGAGACTCGGGGGTGACCTCAGCACTCTCTGTGACCCCTGAAAGGTGCCTGTGCTCAGCTGGGGCTGGGCTCTGTCTCCAGGCAGCACTGACACAACCAGAGCACACAGCCTCAAGCTGTGCCAAGGGAAATGCAGGCTGGATATTAGGANCTTTCAATTCTATTTCACTTATACGTTTCATACTCTCAAAGTCTAAACAGTCATATTTATAAGGCTTTCCTGTTTCATCCTTCCCAACACATAAAGGCTTTCAGCCTCCTTTGTGAAAGCCGTGCTTGTAAAAGCAAGTTGTATTAAGGAGCTTACTCAGATAAGGGGAGGGCCTATGTTAGATGTATTGTTTGCAAATAGAGATGGGCTGGTGGGAAATGAGGTGGCTGGAGGCTTTTTGGGGCAGAGTGATCATGAAATTACAGAGTTCTCAATATCTGGTGAAATCAGGAGGAGCACCAATAAGATTTTTACATTGGACTTCTAGGGGGGCGCTCAGCCTGGAGAAAAGGAGACTCGGGGGTGACCTCAGCACTCTCTGTGACCCCTGAAAGGTGCCTGTGCTCAGCTGGGGCTGGGCTCTGTCTCCAGGCAGCACTGACACAACCAGAGCACACAGCCTCAAGCTGTGCCAAGGGAAATGCAGGCTGGATATTAGGAAAAAGTTTTTTACAGAAAGGGTGATAAAGTTCTGGAATGTTCTGCCCGGGGAGGTGCTGGAGTCACCATCCCTGGGTGTGTTTAACAAAGCCTGGATGTGGCACTGTGTACCAAGGTTTAGCTGAGGTGTTAGGACTGGGTTGGACTCGATCTTGAAGGTCTCATCCAACCCAGACATTCTGTGGTTCTGACTTCACAGAATATTCTGAGTTGGAAGGGACCCACGAGGACCGAGTCCAGCTCGTAAGTGAATGGCCTGTACAGGGACTAAACCCACAAGCTTGGTGTTATTAGCACTGTGCTCTAACCAAGTGAGCCAATCTGATCTGCTCCTCTCATTGTTGACTTTTTCCTGCATATACAGCTGGATTTGTAACTGGTGGGGTCGTCGCAAAGCCAGAAATAATCCTGAAAATTTATACAGTCGCTGGGAGCAAGACCATGATCTGCAGACATTTGGAGCCTTAGGCCTGTTCTATGAATATTTAGAAATGGGTAAGTTTAAAATTACACATTCGTACTAACACTTCCAAAAGAACATTTTCTTGATTAATTGTTGTGGGTTGATGCCACCACTTTCATCTGCATAACAGAACAATTAACTGCTGGAAATCATTAAATAGGTCAGCCCAATTAAAAAAAAAAAAAAAGCTGTCTTTGCATCTTGAACTGCTGGGAAATTCACAGAAACACTGCAAAGACTTTTTGTTTTCCTCATTTGAGTGGGTAACGTTATTCTCAGTGCAGCCAGCTGCCTCTCTCTCTGTTCTTTTCTTGTTCCAAAGCATATTCTTAGCTGATGTCAGTGGAAATTTTAAGTATGGGGCGAGTGCCAAATGTGCTGTAAGGATGGGTACTGCAGACATGAGGTCTATGAACTGGCTAGAGGAGAATCCCTTCAGTTTTAGTCTTGCTCTGATCAGTGCTTGCCTTCAGTCCGTTGGACCAGCAGAGGGAGTGTGGGCAAGGGAATACGGGTTTTCAAAGGTAATGTCAGCTTGTAACAGTAGCTCACAAAACCTGAGAAACTGAAACTAAAACTCAAGCCAAGCTAATTCTAAAGGACACTTTAAAGAAGTTAGTATTTCGCTATTAGAAGGATACATTTTGTTGAAAAATGAACCTTTTTATTGTTTTATTGCTGCAGAAATAGTTTTAAGTGTTCTAGAGATGCATAGTGTTACTATCACTTTAATTTGATACAGGGCTGTGGTCTTGTGAAACTAATACACTCAGAACAATCCCTGTTGCCAGCCATGTCCCTGCTGTCCTTGCAGCCTTGTCCTTCCAGAATCAGAACTATGCTCCAGCACTGTCCCAGTGCTAAGCTAATAGGAATTTTATTGCTTATCTGAGGTGAAGAACTTACCACTGAAATCACGGAAGAGTGAATGACTCGTGTGTGGGAATTTATTTTTATCTACTACCTAAACCAGACAAAATGTTCTATTTCCTTTATTTGAAATATAATGGCAGTATTGGCTATGTACAGAGGATTATCACATTCTGTACTGTGGTGCTTAATTTTGGTAACAAGTGAAAGGATCATTTGTATATTTTATTTGCAATTCTTAAACTAATGTCAAGATTCCCCAATGGAACTACTGCATATAGAATTGTTATGAATGTTTTGATTAAATCAGTAACAATAGGTGGAGGTAAGGTTGTGAGGTGTGTAGTTGATAAGTAAAAGAACAAGATGGTACAAACTGCAAGAGAACAAAACTGGCCTGATAACAATTGAGAAATTTGATGGGTGAATACATCCCAATTCCCCTCCAGTTACACACCATTCATATGAGAGCTGCAGCATCCTGAGAGGATTGGTGTGCAGCACTGCTGGCAGCAGCAGCATTTCACAGGACCCAAATGCCCATTTCTGTGGGAGCTGCTGCATGGCAGCCTGAAGGGGCTGGAGAGGTCTTGGGACTGGGGCTGATTGTCACACAGCTCAGGCCAGGGCTGGAGATGACTTGTGCAGCCTGGCAGAGGTTTGCCATGTCTGCTAGACCCCGTCACTCTGAGGACACTTCTGGAAGGGCAAAATTTGACACTTGGTTTTTCTCTCTTGCAGTCATTCAGTTTGGATTCATTACTCTCTTTGTGGCATCCTTTCCCCTGGCTCCCCTTCTTGCTCTGATGAATAACATCCTGGAGATTCGTGTGGACTCCTGGAAATTAACCACTCAGTACAGAAGACCTGTGGCTGCAAAAGCACATAGCATAGGAGTGTGGCAGGAAATCCTCAATGGCATGGCCAGCCTGTCTGTTGTCACTAATGTAAGTATGTTAACTGTGCTGCATCAACCCTGATTCTTCCATGTACTCAAAGAGAAGAATTAAAAACCAGCTGATGCTTTTTCTCCTTCATCAGCACTGTATTGTGTTAAGCTACAAAGATACCATGGAACCATTTAAGTGGTTTTGTTTGTCCATATGTTGACAGTGTGCAGCTCCCAATCCACATTTTATTGGCCATAGTCTTTCATTCAGCTGATGTGTTTTCCAGCCCTTTGGAGTGGTGTAAGCCAGTATGAAGCTTAGCTTGGTGGAGCACACTGATTGCCCAGAGAGGGCTGTAGGGTGCAGGGAAGGTGGATGAATCCTGTGGGTCAGATGCATTTTTGTCCTTGTTGCCATGAGGCCTGTTCTGTGGGAATTCTGCTCTGCTTCTGGATGCCCCGGTGGTAGCAGTGCCTCCAAGTATTTGTTATACACTGGTGACTAAATGCTGTGCCAGTATTTCATCAGAAACATACTGTAAAGCAGACTACTGAGCACAAGAGGTGCCTCTTTTCAGCATGTCTCAGGCAACAAACCCTCTTGCAGGTACTGCCAAAGTAGCACAATACCTCAGCACCTTAAATATCTCAAGCTTCCAGGCAAAATGTGCTGAGGCTGCAGTCAGCATCTTTTACCAAAGTGAAGTGCCCTAATCATGCTTCTCACCCTTTCTTAAAAGATTCTGGGTAATGCTGGAGTCACAGAACCACAACCCCTTTATAAATCTGCTCAAAAGTTTTGTGTGCCGCTTCCTTTATTTCTTTTTCCAATTTCTTTTCAGGCTTTTATTGTTGCATTCACATCAGATATGATCCCTCGTTTAGTTTACTACTATGCTTATTCTGAAAATGAAGACTCACCAATGTCTGGGTACATAAACAACAGTTTGTCAGTGTTTCTAATCTCAGATTTTCCTGAGAGAAATGAACCTAAAGAGAATCCAGAAAACTTCGTCGTGTGCAGGTTGGTGTAATAGTATTTTATCACTTTGTATAGAACACAGCATAAAAAAATCAATGCAGATCGAAGTAGTCCATTAAAAAATAAATCGTGTCATTCTCATCATTCTAAAGTATAAGAGGTAATATTTAGGCTATTGATAAGGTAATGCTTGAGGTGGTAAGAGATCAAGCCAATAACAAAAATAATCACCTCAAAAAAATCACCGCTCAGAGTCTCATTGCTAACTTGCATTTTGCTTTTTCTTCATTGGATATTTTGTTTACTTAATTACACTATTGATTTTTGAGTTGCAAATTTCAGCCTATATTTTCAAAGATTTTTAGGCTAAATAAGTGGACAAGAAAGCAGAATAAAGGAGATGCTTAGATCCCAAAGGTGAAAATGAGATATGGTATTTAAAATCAATCCTTATTTTGCTTTATCGGACCAAAAACCAGACCTATCCTGCTTTCATTTAAAATGTAGGCCTTTCTTGCTAGCAGAACCATTGGAGATTCTAGAATAATTGCAAAAGAACTTTGGAAAAGGTAAAATAAAAGTATTGATTGGATGAAAAAAATCTCAAAGCAGACAAAAAACCCCCCAAACCACCCAACCCAGCACTGTTGGAAACAGCTACATTTGTTTGGTGGTGAAGAACATGCACTCGTGTCCTTTCATGAAACCCTGCATCTGTCCAGTCCATAATCTGCTTATGTCTGTCACATTTATTTGTGTCCATTACCCTGTGATACACCCCATCACCCTGTGCTGTATTATTTGATCATTGCCTGAAGAACAAGTAACCTGTGTACCAAATTCATGTCACACATCCTCATCTCTGCTCTGTGGCTGTGTGTGTGAGGGTGTTTGAGCAAACAGAGATACAAACAAATTGAGAGGCAACCTTTTCCTGCAAGAGGAAGCAGACCATTTAAAACAAGAAAAGGTTCCTTAAGTGACAGCTTGTAAGTGTCACCGAGCTTGTAGTCTGTCCCAGGCTGAGTGTGACATTTCACCTTTGCATGTCTGTCATTCCAACAGGTACAGAGACTATCGATATCCTCCAGATCATGAGAGGAAATACTTACACAGTATGCAGTTCTGGCACATTCTTGCTGCAAAACTGGCCTTTATCATTATTATGGAGGTATGTTCCCTACAAAATTTCCTTCTGACATTGGTACCTTGTGATTTCTCTAGATAGTTACTAATGTTACAGAAAATAGAGTTGCTGGGAGTATAAAATTATTTGTTCCCTAGGTAATACCAAGTACTTATGCTCTAAATGATTACTGTTACTGGGCCTTTAAACTTTAGTGAGCTGACCTCAGAGTAGGAAAAGTGAAAATGGCTGAGGAGACTGCAAATGTTGATCAAAATAATCAGCAAAATGAAAAATGTCTTTATGCCAGTGTAAGAGATGAAAGCCACCAGGACGAGTACTTCCACTTCTCTTGCTTTAACAAGAATTAAAACAGCTAACATACTTCATTAAAGAGCTGTATGTGAGATGACTGTGTTGCAGTGATGTGTATTGGTTAAAAACAGCCAAATCAATGGTTTGGATAACTGGCACATCAGTGGAAACCACTGCTTTGCAAATTCTGAAGGGAAAAGGGAGTAAGTAGTTCAAGTGCTCATCTCATCACTTTTCCTGCTGTGTTTCATCAGCTCTCAATAGCTAAGTGTTATCAGCACAGCTGTGTGAACTTTCTAACAAACCATACAGAGGAGTTAAAAAGTGATGGTTGAGATTCAGGCCCTGACACTTTCCTCTTCTTGGATTTGCTAAGTCCTTAATGGTTTGGAATTAAAATTTCTGCAGAAGAAGATTGGTTTTAATCTTCATGCACATCTTAGAGACACATTAATTAGGTGTTCCAGAACAGCCAAATGAAATGTATTTTATTGTGAACAAAAAGTGACCTATTTGGGTGTCAGATAAAACAAGAGATGTTTCATTTGGTAATGAGTTGTTACTTTTTTTTTTTAGCATGTTGTATTCATCGTCAAATTCTTTGTAGCCTGGATGATCCCTGATGTTCCTGCAGATGTGAAAGCCAAAATAAAACGTGAGAAGTATTTAACACAAAAAATCCTACATGAATATGAACTTGAAAAACTGAAGGAGAGACTGTGCCAAGGTGATAAACAAGCCACAGAAAAAGAGTTCATCGCCACGGAAGGGAGAATGGAGCTATCCAGAGCAATGTAGCCAAAAACCCAACTCTTTGGGATTTAGCTTGTTTTAGCTTTTTTTTATCTGTGGTTTGCTCAGTATGCATCATGTTGAAAGCTGTAGGAGAGTTCAACCCTTCTCTTTCAGTCCAAAGATTTCAGTTTTCTTTCAAAGTTTGACTGAGCTTTCAAGGTTCAGGAAATCTACTTAACTGTATGATTTCAGCACTGGTTTTTATTTACCCATGACTCTGAATAGTAAATCTTGTAATGCCTGGTGTAGGGACTGTTAACCTCAAAGGGCTCACAGGACATGATAAAGTCATTTACCACCAAGCCCTCTCCCTGTTGCTAGTTGCAGCATTCCAGGCTGTATCCCAGCTGATTGAAAAGGATACCACAGAGGACCACTGCTGTGGAAAATGCTGAGAATTATTATTTTTATTATGTGTAATTTAAATAGGATGCTCCTGATACAAGCGTTAAGATTTGGGGCTTTTTTTAATATTCACTATGTCTTATGAAACTTTGGTTTGAACTTCTATACATTTTGTAGAAGGAATTGATTTTTAAAGATATATTGGGTTAATTCCACTTGGAATTATTTATAGGCACAAAATTCAGTTAATACATACTAGTGAAGGGGAAAAAAAGCCATAATTTATTTTCATAAAGATACAATTTATGGAAGAGTTTACTCTCTAAGTGCAGATATTGTGGAATCACCTAATTGCAGTGGGTTTTGAAAAAGTGTATGCGATTTGGAGAATAACAGTTATTTAATTTCTCATTCTCAAAAACTACCATTGGAAGATTACGTTTGACTTTGTTTTTGGCCAGAGCTGCTCGTTTGTTTATTTATTTCTTTGTTTGGATTCTCAATGAATGCCAGCAAAGGGCTAAAGCTGTGTGTCTGTCCTTGATGCATACTGTGGAGTGTGCCTGCATTCCATGATAGTGGACTGGGAGCTGGACCACCATACCAGTTGATTTAGCTGAATGGTTTGGTCTTAGATTTTTATCCAAAAGATTTTAAGCATGCTAAATAATCTATGTTTATGCTGTTATTGTCCTTATACATAGTATCCCGAGGCTTGGGAGTTGTTCTGTTTTTATTTTTTTCCTTTTGAATCTTTGGGAAGGATTTTTTTTTTCTTTTTTATTAGGTGGCTTTTCTACAGAGTTATTGAGTTTATAAATATGTAATAACTGTTTGTGCAAAGTAGCTTCCAGCTGTTGAAGAATGTGCCCTCATTTTGTAGTTTGAAGCAGGTAGGCATTTTTGTGATTTTGCTCTATATTTAAAACATATCAACGCTTCCACGCTTAGTGCCTTGTTTCTTTGCATCTGGCAAGAGGTGTGAAAATGATCTCTGCAGGGCAGTGCCTATTTCCAAAATGTGCTTGCAGGCATCAGGATTCTGTGAACAGCAGCCAGAGCTGTTCAGTGTCACCATGCCTGCCTTGGCACACTTCTGTTTCAGTGCCACGTGGGCTGTTGGAGAGCAGCTTGTGCCTCGACTGCAGACCCTTGTAACACCAGGTTGTTGAGTTCTCTCGTGCTGAGTACACAAGCTAGACAAGGTTAGAAAATTTTGCTCTATTTGCACTTTGAAAGTTATACTTCCTCGCAAGTATACACACAAAAATTGAGATTTGTGTTCCATGTCAGCTGAATGAGGTGCTGTTTGCTAGCACCACAACTTAGGGTGTTTTGTTTCAGCAAACCTCACCTGTGTCTTGGAGTGCTTGGCAAGTAACCTTAATGTTGTAACAGTTTTAAATCAATGTCCTGACTGGAGCTGGTGTTATTAGCAAAAGGATTCATATTAAGTGCCTACCTCGAGCACCCATCACACATTTTGGCTGCCAGTCAAGGAGTTGATGCCAATGTACATTTCTCATTACTGTAAGTTATTTACCTTCGTTCTCTAAGGTTGCTTGATCAGTCAAGCACGTTGGCAATTTATGTTCATGATGAACTGATCATGTTCTTGAATATTCAAATATATTTGAAGTAATGGATGTGTTGGAGGAATGCATGTGTAAATAAATTAGCTCTGCTGCTTAATGTGTAAGCCAAAGAAGAATATCAGCCATCAGTCGTAATCACATATCAAACACCACAATTTGCACAATGGAAGCACTGTGCTGCATCTTGCACATATACTGTTAATTAAACTGCTTCATTTAGGTGTTGTGGGTTTGTTACTGTTTGCAGTGCAAACAGATGCTCCAAACAGAAAGGTGATGAGATGCAAAAGGGTATTTCTGTGCAAAATGTACAACCTGAGTGAAGCTGGAAACAGATTTGGAAATTCAGCATTAGATGCACTATTTCTGCTTATGGAAGTTTAGTTTCTTCAAGTAATAAAGTGTCCTAATATACTACCTTTGAAAAGATATCAGCAAAATAGGTGTGTTGTGAATGAACAATGCTATTTAAAAGGAAGATGGAGGAAAATAAGGAAATACATTTGTTTGGGATACAGCACTGATATGCAGACCCTGAATTTGAATTGATGTTTTGACTCCTACTTTGTGCTTCTTACAAACTTATTTTTTAAGATCACTTGCTTACTTAATGCAGTACAAACAGATGTTTTGTATATGTTGTGTCATGCAATGCAAAGTGGAAAAAACCCTGGGATCAGCTTATTTAGAAAGAAATATGTATGTATCTTAAAAACAAGTCATTACACTTCATAGCATTACTTCTTTGTATACAGAAACGGTTGAAAAGAGAATCTGTTGTCATACTAAAAGCTAATATCACATAAAAAATTAGTCTTGACACATTTTTACATAAGAGTTTGCCTTTGCTTGCCATTAAGCAGTATTTTGACTAAAGGTATCAGTATGGTTGTGTTTATAATGGTTCATATAAGTTTCCTGAATTGTTCTTGAGAAGTGACAAAAGTAGGGAAGGCCTGGTCAGTTTGAAGATGTGCTGATTCTTCCTGTTGGAATATTTCATTTTGATGTGATTCAGTATCTAAAAGTGTCCTTTAACCAAAGTGAATACAGTTCTGTGTTGCAATTACTGTAATTTAAGCAACAATAGATTGCCTCATTAAAATTAGTTACACAAAACAACATTAACCTTTCAGGTGTAATATAATGGGGGATTTTTTTTTTTTTCAATTAAAATTTAGGGGTTTTTTACCTTGGGAAGGTTTAGTGTGGTATGTTCTAAGCAAAAGACTGCAAAAAAAGAGTGCTACTATGAGACACTATCCTGTTTTTTCTAGAAATTTTTTTACTATGTTTTTATGTAATGCTGTCAGTTTGAGGCAACAGAATGGAGTGAAAATAGATGGAGTTTCTGACTATTCTACATGTACCACTTGTTTGACAGCGACTGTTGTGTAATCTGAGCGGCATTTTTGTCTGCTAAGTATGTTGCTGATATATATGATACACTAACATCAGAATAAATTTTTTAAACATTCTGCTAACATTTCATATGCACATTTAATAAGACCTAAATCTAGCAAATAAAGCTGTGTTCTTTTTTAACGTGCTGTCAACTCGTGTGTGAAAATTCCAAGAATTGAGAGAGTCAAATGCCTGGAGAGGCTCCTGGAAGAGAATATTCATGCAGATTTCTGCAACTCATGTATGTTGTGTTCATACAGATCCATTTTCAGCCAGGCTGCTTCTCCCTGCAGATTTTTACTGCTGCAATGCCAGGACCTGAGGTGCCTTCTCAAGTTCTCAGTCACACATGCAGTTTCCACAGGCAGCACAAGTGGTTCACATACATGCATTTAAAACAGCTTTGAGTGTCTATACTGGAAAAGGTGTCAGGGCTGAAGCTTCCCCAAGCCACTGGTAAAATCTTACAATATATATTTTAATCTTTTTTAGAAGTCACTTCTGGGACCAGTGAAGGGCTTTGGATTAAATCACAGGGAATCTTGAAGTTTAGGACTTGCTCTCAACAGAAGTTTTTATCTCAGCATGTCACCTCTCCTGTTGTGTCACCTTGTCAGGGCTCTGGGAACAGGGTCACCTGCCAGACTTGGTAGGTCATTTCCTTTGTAACTTTGAAATTTTAAATAAGACACATGCAATTTAAGCAAATTAAAGAAAGGTATAAGGTGAATAAAAGAATCTTCTCTGTATTGAAAAAGGAAAGAAGAAAAAAAAATTCCAAAACAAACAAGGTGTAATTATATAATATGGTACCACTGTGCTAATTACTGAGGTGAGATAGGGTACTTAATTAAGGCTGAAAATGAAAAAGCATTAAAAAGGAGAAGAAATTGGTAGCAAAAGAAAGAGAGGAGGGAGGAAAATAAGGTGCTCTTGATACACAGGATATAGGGAATATTTATATATTATTTGTTAGTCTTCAGGTGCATTCAAGCTTTGCTCTTGGAGGTTAAAGCTTGCCTCCACGGAGGCCTGTGGTAAATGGGCAATTTAAATTTAAAGTTTAATCGGGGGTACAATGTCATCCAAAGCCAAGTATATTTTATAAAAAAAAGAGTATCATGGTAGCTTGTGAGAAGACATTCACAAATTCTGGTACAAACCTGGCTCTCCACATGATTAGAAATTGTAGCTACCCTTCAAAAGTCTTAATTCCTTCATTAAACTTGTGCACCAAAATTCAGTGGTTCTACTTTCTGGATCAGAAAAAGAGGTAAGGCACCTATATCATCTACCCAGATTAAAGAGTCTTTCTAAAAATAAGTCCATGTTTAGTCTATACAAAAAAAAAAATTATAGGAAGCACTGAAATAGAAGACATTTTTCCAACATTCACATCTCAAATGGTGTAAAATATGTTATCTTACTGGAGCAGAAAAATAAGTAACCCATTCACCAGTGGATTAGTGGGAAAGAACAGCAAGACGTGGGAGAAAGAACATGCCAGCATCTGAAGTCTGCAGTTTGAGATGTGTAAGCTCTGAAATAAATAAAATCCTGTCTAATGTTCCTCAAAATGTTCAAAATCAATAAAAAAGCAGTGTTTCTGAAAAATACTGTCCTAAATGTTTAGGACACACTGCTAGGAGGCACAGGGGAGGGACCAGGGGTCCAGATTGTATCCAGAGAGGGTAAAGGGAACCCTCACAAAGACCTTAAAAACCCTTCCTTCCCTAGACAGATGGAAAGAAGCAGAAAAGGGGAAAAAAAGGATGATCCATATGAAGGATAACAAAAGTATTTCCAGACTTTATGAATTTGTGTAACCTCATTAAGCCACAGCTGCTTTTTCTTGTCTCTCTGCCTTTTTAAGGGTGGTCACAGCAATTCTTGCCTCGGCATCCTTAAAAAGGGGTAGATAAATTAAATCTCATTCTGGTTTTAAATAATCATTGTCTTAACACAACACTTACATCATTCCGATGCAACTCAGGAAGGGGTGTTTTTTTTAAGCAAGTACTGAGAAATCTGCTGGGAGATGATGAGTGGGATGTGAAGTTCAGCAGCCATATCAATTTTTGGAAGGTGCATACGCACAGTCCCCTGCAATAATTAGTGACTCTGCTTTCTCAGTCACAAGTGAGTCAGTCTGAACCATTTGATAAGGGTAGGGTTTGGGTTTTTTTTAATTATTCTTTTCAACTCCTCAACAAACCAGTGCTGTTATCTTGTCAGAAACACTTGTATTTAAATCACTGGCTGACCTTGCTTGGCCCTTGGGTGTTGAAAGCATCCAACACTACTCAGCATTTCAGTTTTGGTACTGAAAGATGCAGAGGCCATAGTAACTGCTTCTGTCATTAAATAGATCAGCTTTGTTGTTCTGTTGGCCCTTCCTTAACCAGAGTCTGTTTGAAACCCTTGATGTTGTGGGTCTGCCTGGCCCACACCATCCTCAGCAATGAAAACTTGGAAACAGAAAAGCTCTGGCTCAGATGGCTCCTAGATCCTTGCATCTCCCATGCTGGTGGCTTTTGCTTATTTTTCTCAGCTAGTGCTTGGTGAAATGTAATACAAATAGTGCTGGGATGTTCCAGGGCTGCATGCTCAACAGCTCTTTTGATAGGTTTTTCAGGAAGGAATAAAAGTGCTCCAGACAGAAGGTTTTAGCAGGAAAAACTGATAGGAAGGCTGGATTCTCTGCCATGTCACTGTCGCAGTCGAGCTAGAGAGCGAGACAGAAACTCACCAGCCAACCCTGACAATATGAAGAGAGAGTTTATTTTAAACACAGACTTTTATAATACTGATAGTTGCCATTAGCTGATTGGTCTTATGGTAATTTATCTGACTCCATTGGTGGCTTCAGCTAACGCAGTTCCAAGGACACTGTCTCTAAACTTAACTATTGTTTACATTTCTTCTTCAGAAACTCACTTATTGTCTCTAAAATTTCTCTCTGGCTGTGTGAACACAGCCACATGTCACCTCTTCACAACAGACAGTTTTGCTGTCAGGTTATCTCAAATGAACATTTCTGCTGACAGAAGCCCATTCCTAGTGCCAGCAAACAGTAATGCCACAGGTAAGCCTGTTCTCTGGTGGTGGCATCTATATATTACTCTTCAGCTAAAATTCTGTCTCCATCTATTCCAGTATAAAGTGTACTGTTATTTTCAGACGTGGCCAAGATTTCAACATCTCTGTAACAAAGAACCAGGTAAAAAACCAAGTACATGAAATAGGCAGGCCAAGAGATTTATGTACAGCTCACCATATAATAGCAATCTGTTAATTTTAAGGTATCTAGAGTTCATGCTGCTCTAAGCAGGCCACTAGTGCATTGCAACCACGAAGGATTCCCTGTTTTCCCCTTTCACATAGGATTGCTTGCCTCTGTGTCAAAGCTTTTTATCTTTCTCAGAAGCAGCACAGGAGGCAACAGCAAAAAAAAAGTCGCATATTTTGAGTAAGGGAGAATGATCCTGTGTGTTTTATGGTAAGCAATAAGTGCTTTTTCATTGGGTTTTTGTTTGATTTAGGTGGAAATAGCAGATGATTCCGTGGCTGCAAGCTGCCTGTCACAATGACTTGTGTTTTAATTAAAAGAGGCCACCATATATTGAATCACCAGGTACCAACATCCAACTTTTTCATCACCTAAAAGTACTCTCTGTGGGACTAGTAAAAAGATGATGATTTAGTTAATGGGTCACTGCTGTGATCAGAACTGAGGGAGGTGACACGGGTAGAGGAAATCAAAGCAGAAAAAAGAGCCTACTTTATACTTTTGCTATAAATTCAGAGTGCTGGGGTTATGTGCTGAACATGTGGAGGGAACTGAAAATAGGAAGGAATAATGAAGCCTTTATTAATGACTTTATCTTCAGAAGGAGGAAGGTGAATAAACAGAAGTGTAAGGCCTTATGAACTGGAGAAGACAGAAAAGCTGAGGTACCAGAGAGCCTTAAAGCCAGCACTTGTAGAGAAATTTGTACTATTCAGGTGTGTAGAAGAAGCCTTTAAATATAAATGCTGGTCTGTCAGCAGGTCTCCCCAGCCTAGGAGAGGGGACCCAGTCAGTAGTTACCAGCAGTTAATACAGGAACTGGAAGGGGAGTATATGAGAGGTTGATTCTGTTGAGAAGGGAAAATCAGGATTTTCTTTGCTTTTGCACCTGGAAGAAATTAACTGCAAAGAACTCCTTCATATTATATCTAATATATATATATTATAGTCCAAGCAGAGACTTTGGCATTTGTCTCTTTCCTCCTTCCAGCTGTTATTTTTCTAATAGACTGAGAAGTTTCTGTAGCACTAAAACAGAATAAATAGCATTGTCTTACAAGAGCTTTCTACCTGCACTTCAGTATTTGGCTTTGGCAAACAGAGTGGGATCCCTGGATCACACAGAGACAGCATTAATGTGACACTGATCACTTCTCACAGCACACAGGGACAGCACCAGTGCTGCTGCTATCACTTCTCCAGCTCTGGAAAGAAAAAAAATAAAAGCCAGTGAAGAACTGCCCTTCATAAAAGAGTGGCCCTTGGGTAGAAAAGGGAAGCAACCAGTAAATCTTCCCCCCAGGAGGAGTCAGAAAGCAACTCAGTACAGAATGAGTTGTAATAATCAGGTGTAATTCAATAAAAGTCCATGGTAAAGGCCCAGCAGATGTCAGCTGTTAAGGTGAGGGTGTTGTGTGAACATATTATAAGTTTTCTCTGCATGTAGGCTTGTAGAAAAAGTCTTCTTATGGGAAAGCATTTTTTACTTTGGATAAAATATTATAAACAAATTTTTGAGTTGTGTTTCAAAGACAAAAGTGGTTTTTGTTTGTTTTTTAATGATAAGAGATGAAAGTTTTTAACTTATGAGGTGAAAAGTTGTTGTCTTTGATTGTGTAAGTTATTTGAGTATTTGTATGAAGTTGGAAGCAGCAGCTTCTATTGCTCTGAACTGGGCAGATAATAGTTCAATTCTTTGAATTATAAGATCATATTAATAAATCATATTTATCCTTCTAATATTATTACCAAGAGTCCTTTGTCACTGCACGGACCACTGCAATACGAGGGCTCTTGGAAAGAAAACAGAAACCAAAAGAAAACAGAAGACAGAAATGCTTGTCCTGGCTTCCAGGGTGAAAACCAGCTTAAGAGACAGACAAGGAAACCATGAGCCTGGTGAGGGAAGAAGGCTCAGCACAAGTCTTTTGAGCTGCTTGAACTTCCAAGTCTTGCAAATAGGCCACTAAATATGTGATTAAAATTCACCTCCCCCGTAGAAGAAACACTGGAATAGCTAAAGACATCAGAACTGGTCACACAGAGACTGAGTCACACAAAAATCAACAGACTTCCTCCAGGGGAATCACTTAGTTGATCTACCAGATCTGTGATGATTTATTTATAACAAACAACAAGAAAAAACAGATGTAAAATATTTACACTTAAACCCCAGATATAAAATGAAATGTGTATGAAATCTGAGCTCAATGCTGACATTTAGAAAAGGTGTCTGCATCAAGAACTTGATATTTTTAGTTACATTTAGAGATCACAGGTATTTTTAAATGGATAGGTTGAGTGCTTTGGCCTGAAGTAATCTATCTATGTGACGTCCTGATCTTCCCCCCGTGGAACACAATGCAACCACCACTGAGGTCATTAGCAGTGCCCTGAAATAAAGCGGATATTTTCCTGTCATCTTAATTTATGTGCTGCTCTAACATTTCTGGGGGAGAAGGAACATCTTAAATATTGCACGTATCAACAAGAGTAGCATTTCTGTCTTTTGATTCCCTTAAAATCTTTTACAGACTTTGATTTTCCTTTGCAAGAACAAGAACACTTGGACTTTTCTACCTTCAAACCCATGGCCATGTTCTCCAAAGGAGGTATCTAGCACTTCTGAAGTATTTATAAAAGAGGCTAGACCTTGTGGTTTAGAGAAGGTTTGAGGCACATTGTCCCTCAAAAAATTCATCAATATCAAAGACAGCTTCTGCTATTAATGAAACATGAGATCAACACAACCAACAGCATCTAACACTGATGGGTTCAGTCCTATTTTCTAACAAAATGAGACTTACACTTCTTTTTTTGTGTGTGTGCTTATTGCCTTTCATAGTCACTTTTGAACCCATTTTGGTCCCATTTGGCAGAAATAGAAATGTGCCAGAATTACGAGTTCCCTACAATTTTCAAACAAATAATATACCAAAAGCAGCGTTGTAAAGGAAAATAAAAGAGGCACAATAAGGAAGAAGAAAAAGGCATGGTGATGACATGACAGAAACCAAGAGTGCTGACAGGAAAGCACTGGAGAGCATGCAGGGGAGGACCTGAAGAATTTAGGGTTTTAAGATTTTAATGTGAGAGTGAATAGAGGACAAGATGGAGGATTTTGGGTGTTGTCTCCTTCTTGTTCTTCTCCCACTCCATTTTCTGTAGCACTGGTGGCACAAAGTCATTGGTTACAGAAAGCAGTGGCATGGGTGCTATGTGAGCAGATTAACAGAAGTTATTGGTAGAAAAGTAAAAACAAGATAGGTGTTAGAAAGTAATTGGACTGATTAGCTTTAGAAGTCCTTGGTTTTGGGTGTTTGCTCTCCATTTGCTCCATTTTGCTCCATTTTGTGCCTTGTTTCTCGTACGCTCAGTCTGGTGTGCAGACACTGAACTTAAGAGAAAAATAAACAACAGCCTGAAGAGCAAGAAACAGAGAGTCCTGCTCGTTTTTCACCTTTTGCCAAGAACTCACAAGGGAACCTCCTCCAAGGGCCCCGGTGGCAGTTCCCAGCCGTGTGGGGACCACCAAAAAACCCTTCAGAAAACAGAAAATGCGCTGCAATCACAAACCCTTGGCTGGATTTTGTTCTGGGTGACTGCACCCCGCTCACCGAGGGTTGCAGAGCTGTCCAGGGTACTGAGAATTGTCCCCGAGCCCCAGAGGAAGGAGCGTTTCTGCCTGTGCAACACGACAGATGGCTCCCAGTCCTCTGGGATCCTCCGGATGGAACTCATGGAGCAGTGCTGGAATTCAAAGGAGCAGATGTTCCTGTAATATGTGGGAAGAACACAAGCATCTCCATTTACTTTTAAGATAAATATATTCAGCGCTGTTAAATTTCTCCACAGATATACCAGAAAAGAAAAATATATATAGAAGTAATGTCATTGCTTTCATGATTTAAAAGGCATTTGCTGTTGGGTGAATTTTTATTAGTTTGTTGGTGTTTTTTTAACAATCTATCTGCTAATACTAAAAATGAACTAGGTTTTAGACAGAAAAGGGAGGATGGGGGAAATAAATGAATCTTTTTGTAACATAACAGAAAATTTTCCAGCCATGGAGAAGTCCTATATAGTAACTGCAAATCATCTAGTGATTTTTTTTTCATGGTGAAATCTGCAATACCAGTAGAACATAAAAACTGGCTGCAATTCTAGGTATTTACCTAGTCCTTTTACCACTAGAGGGCTGAAGGAACAGCTTCAACATGAGCTAGATTATCTGACGACTAGGCACTAAGAATTTACATGCTTGGAAACAAGATATTCCTAAATTAAAAAAAACAAAAAAAAACAANAAAATTTCATGCTTTGAAAAAAAAAATTCCTAAAATAAAAAAAAAAAAAACCAAACAAAAAAAACCAAACAAAAAAAAGCCAAAACCACAAAAAACCCTGGAGCTTGTAGCATATTTTTAGAATATTTCATGTTCGTGCAGAGATCCCTGAGCAAATTCCCTCCAGTTTGGTTTAAAACTAGAAACTGCCCTGAAAAAATGAATGTGCAGCTCCTGTACCCTATCACATTTCATTTCTTGTGCCTATTAGACCACTGGCAAAGCAATGCAACAACATTCTAGCATGAGTCCCAAAGAAGGTAAAAATTGCTTTGTTCTTCAGGTGATATCAAATTCCATTGGATTTAGCAGACAGCTACCATAAACAGGAGTAATAATTAGATCATAATTCATATTTTTCAGGCATTTTTATGCTATCCTCAGTAGCAGAAGATGGTATTACATACAGGGGTTTAATGGCATAACTAAGATTTTGAGCACATGAATTTTTTCCTGAAGATGACACTGTATTAATGAGATATAATTAATTATTTTGTCACCTTTCACTAAATAGGAATAACAAAATGTCTTAGACAAGATAAGTAACACATATATTCTTATTTTTCAAAATGGATCACAAAATAAGTTTATAAATTCTGCTTGCATGACACTTGGGAAAGAGAAAAATTCATTTTGCAGTGTATCAACAGCAAAGATAAGGTCAAAATTAGAATTTAAATAATTACTATTTTTAAATCACTGGTATGTACCATGATGAAAATTTTAGCTTACTGTGTAGTTTTCTTCAGAAAGACTAAAATTTAGAGAGAAGGAATTTATATTGGTGTACTGACTTTGAACTTCTCTAAAGGAGTTATGCAATATTTAAGCACTATTCTGAGGTTATTGTAGAAAATGTTGAGATTAGATACATAGAGATAAGAAAAAATGAGCTAAGAACCACATCTGTAATTTTTCACCTCTGAAAAGGATTAACTTTTTGAAATAACTCAGTTTGAAACAGCTCATTTTTGTAAAAATGAACTACTGATAGAAATAAAAGGGCAGGTAAAGATTCAATCCTTTAGCCTCCACATGGGCAAAAGTTAAAGAAAATCCAATGGCGTGAAGAAAATGGTATTTAATTGCAAGATTTCAGGATGAAACAATAAGTTTTCTGTTCTGTGTGAAAAACACAGACATCTGCAGCATCTTGGATTACAGCAGCCCATCCCACAGACCTTGTGAGAGCCATTTCAGAGCTGCAATTTCTACTTAGCAACTTTTGGCTGAGTCTCTTTCCTCCTGGTCAATATGTGAACATTTAGCAGCGATCATCTGGACCAGAACATTCCGCAAAACGTCCTATTTCCCTTCGCCACTGACACCAGGGGAAAGAGCTCATGGTTTCACTGAAGTTTGAGTGAGCTTTTGTGAGTGCTCTGTCTGGGACAGGTGTTTGTTGTAAAAATAATTATCCTAATTATCCATAACAATTTTGATTAATGTTACGTGCTGTTCCTTCTAGAAATGGCTTATACTGCCAAGGTTAAATACTTAATATATTATTATATATTAATA
>VXAX01005482.1:106916-121935 GCA_013399835.1 Leptocoma aspasia
CCGGAGGGTACATCTCATCCCGGCTGGCAGCCAACAGGTAAAAACTGCGCCTAAATAGAGCCAAGGCTCAGTCCCAGCCCCAGCGGGGCCGTGGGGCTGAGCTCGACAGCCGGGGGCTGGAGGGAAACCCAGGTTACTCAGGGTATCTGCCCCAGGTGCTGTGATGAAACCCCTTATTTCCTTTTTGTGTTTTTCACAGCCAAGTCAGTGGCTGTAACTGGAATAGTGACATTTTTCACGCTAGGAGACTGATGATTGTCTGGCTAGAGTTTATGAACCTTCCAAAGACTCAGATACCATTATGATACTGCTGAGGCTTGCTGTGGTCTTCACATTTCATCAGCCATTTGGGGAATATGTGTATAAATGCTGATAAACTTGTGGCTACAAAAGGATCCAGTCGATCAGGTGACATATTCAACTTTTGGTTGACTGAATTCTGTTCAATAGATCACACTTGAGTGCAAAGTAACATCAGAGAGGGAGGGACCACTCTGAAAAGCAGTGTCACTGTCAATCTTAAGCCATGTGGGACTAGAAACACATCACAAGCTTCCAGCACGATTCTCTACTGAAGTCATCAATGCCGGGGCTCCCCTGCACCCCTCAACTCAATCCCCGCTCAAAGGCCGGGCCTTAGGAAGGGAAAAACCGCTCCCATGGGATCCGGGAACTCCACCGTGATGCTGCATTGCTCACCCTCCTTCCAGCACCCCCCTGGTTCCGCGGGGGATATCTCCTTTTGGTTTCCTTCTCCTTTAGACAGTCGCTTAAGGAGGTTGTGGCAACGATATTCAAACAACACGTATTCAGAGGCAAATTCAAAGATTCATTATTTCATCAAAGCTTGAGAGATCCCCCCCCCTCCCCGTGACTGAATTAAAGGATTTTATGATTTTTGTTTTAACGGAAAGGAAAACCGTCAGCAGGAATTTTTTCATTGAAGCATAAATGAATTTAGAATGGTCGAAAAACATGTTTAAATGAGACTCCCACAATGAAAAGAAAGTGCAGATGGTCTGGGGACTTAAGGACTCGTTTCTATGGTGTCTGGCAATCTTTCAAGCACCCAGGGTGCGATTCTACCTGTTAATTAGATCCACTGAGTATTCGAGACACATGAGGCTTTCACATCCACGCTTAATGCCACAGGCTCATCGTTTGCAGAAGCAGCAAAGGTCCTAGTGCCGCTCTTCAAACCAGTGCCACACTCAGTGCAAACGGATGCTAAACCCAGCCACGTGCACCTTTAACTCTGCCCAGGAGTGGGAAACATGAAAGGTAGAGATGGGCAGAGGGGCTCAGCCTGACGAGCAGGGTGGCTTCTGTGTGCTTGAGGCTGAGAGCAAGGAGAGTGTGGCTAAAGCAAAAAATGGTCTCCTCCAGATCAATAGCTTTTAGACAGATCTACAGCAGAAACGGGTATTTACAAATGGAGAGATGCTCTGCAGCTGAGAATATCCTACCCCTAAAACACAAATAAATCAAAACACGTCATTTTTAAACTGGGGTGTCCATCGTCTTTCTGTTTACAAGTGCCATCTTTCTGATAACGGTTTAGAAATGTAAAAGGATTTTTCACATAGCCATTTGAAGGACTATCTACCTTTTCTTCCTCCTTTAATAATTTTTGCATCTTTACACAGTCTGCAACTCCTCAGGATTAATTGGAGTTTTGCTTGAGTAAAGGCTGCAGAGAATCAAAAGCTGTCTTCATTGCAAACCCAAACAACATCGGAAAAGCCATTTGAACCAATTCAGATGTAAAGTGATGCAACTACAGAGATTTGCATGACAGTGGCGGGGACGTGGCCAGGAAAAGTCAGTAGCAGAAGCACACAGGTTGTCACGCTCGAATCAGATTTTTCCCTTCTTCACAAACATTTACATTTATGACAATGACTGAGGACTACTCCAGCTAAGCTAGGTGTGTTTTATCTCGTTAGTGATTCCTGTGGGAGCACGTCGTGCCTCAGGCGTGTTGTGTTGCTCCCAGGCATCTATATATATTCTGTAGGGAATAGATATATTCTATATATATAACATATATAGAATATATATATTCTATATATTCTGTAGGGAATATATTCTATATATTCTGGAGGGAAACCCAGGTTACTCAGGGTATCTGCCCCAGGTGCTGTGGTGAATCCCCTCACTTCCTTTTTGTGTTTTTCACAGCCAAGTCAGTGGCTGTAACTGGAATAGTGACATTTTTCACGCTAGGAGACTGATGATTGTCTGGCTAGAGTTTATGAACCTTCCAAAGACTCAGATACCATTATGATACTGCTGAGGCTTGCTGTGGTCTTCACATTTCATCAGCCATTTGGGGAATATGTGTATAAATGCTGATAAACTTGTGGCTACAAAAGGATCCAGTCGATCAGGTGACATATTCAACTTTTGGTTGACTGAATTCTGTTCAATAGATCACACTTGAGTGCAAAGTAACATCAGAGAGGGAGGGACCACTCTGAAAAGCAGTGTCACTGTCAATCTTAAGCCATGTGGGACTAGAAACACATCACAAGCTTCCAGCACGATTCTCTACTGAAGTCATCAATGAAATGCTAGAATGTTTATTTTTCTTTATTTAGTGCAATGAGTGCATTTAAGTCAATGACATTGATCTTGGATTTTTGTGGGTAAATTTGGGCACATTCAGATTTGTATGGGTGTTGAAAAATTAGAGATTGCTTTAGAGATCTTTAATTGCTTCAAAAATGACAGTATAAAGTGATGCCTAGTGAAAGAAACAGCAAGAACTCTGTATTCAGGATACATGTACATAAAAAGATTACCAGGAGGTAATCTGATTGTGAGTATGCACATAATTCCACTGGAAAAATTGTTTGGTGTAAGTCCTTTAGTCCTCTGGAAAGCAATGACAAGAATCAGCAACTGACAGCCATAAAAATGAAAAAAAGAAACTTAAATAGTTTTTAATGACTACCCACCACTGGTCCAACCAGAAAATTATGTGATAGTTTTTTTTCATTGGGTTTTAAATTCCTATAATGGAAGTTATGTTTAGCTACTGTGAAATGGTTGCAGTAGAGGGACAATTAAGCAAAATATAAGGCAAAATCAAGTGTTAAGGGCTGTTGCCATAGTGAATTTCAGGCTACGTGGTCTTATAAGGAAGCACATGTTTTGTTTTTAATCTAGAAATGTAATGATTTAATTCAAATTAATATTCCCTATTTCACATTCATGCTACTGCAGCTGTCTGTGAATAAACTACCTGCTGTGCTGTCACACACATATGGAAAGGTGTGAAACTGTACCCAGTTTTATCACCTCATCTCAAGATAACTTGAATATCATTATATTTTCAACTCCTGATACACCCTTTAAATACTCTTTCTGTTGGAAATCTGTAACAAACCCCTTGCTCTACCAAAAACAGTACTAAAATGCTGTTTTTCCTCAGTATTTCCTCAGTATTTCCAATATTCCTCACTGGTTTCCTAAATGAACTGTTTAAACTTTTACTGTAAATCAGGAAAGATTCTTTGAAATGAATAGGGCATTGTTAGATTACACAATATAGGATCAATTCCCAATGCAGTTGTATATTTAAAATAGAAATGCCAGTTTTGACTGTACGTGCCAAGCATTTTTTCAAAAGTAAATCTGCAATAATCACAGGCTATTTTTTATAAAACAAAGCTGAGTGACCATTTTAGCTCATTTGTGTGTACTCAAACATTAGAACATTCTGACACAAAGAGACCCAAGGGGCAGAATAGAATGCCAATTTTTAAAAAATTAAAATCACCTATGGTAATGACATATATTTCCTATTGTCAGTTAAAGCTCAAATCCTGGCACTATTCACATTAAAAAATGTGACTACATGACTATACTACATTTCTCTACAATGCAATTATCTCTCATCTATGCTGAACTCTTAATCATTGTCTTTCTAATCTGAATGAAATTATACAAATTAACATGTCACTTCAAATTAATCTTTGTTTCTCGAGTGCCATTCTTCTTGATATTAAAGGCTAAATCCTTCTTTCCCAGCAAGTAATCTGATAGGATTATTTGTATGGATAAAATGAATATTTCAGACAACTGTCAGTGCCTCATGTCTCAGAGTCCCACAGATTTTCACTGAAACTGTCATTAGCATGTCAGTGAAATCAGAATCTCTCTAGCTCAGCCTTAGAAAAAAAGCAGAAAAATTTAAGGTAAAGTAGAAAGATGTCCCGAAGTTCACATCTTCACATTTCTCTGTTTTAAAAAGAGAAATTGTTCCATTCTTTTAGCAGGTAGGCATCTTGTGTGTCTGCTGATTTGCAAGCAATGGTTCACTGACAGCAGGGCTGGGGGATTAGTGGGTGACTAAACAAGTGCCAACTTCTGAACTTGTGAGGATTTAAGCTGACCTTGCGTTGTGAGAGGAACCCCCCAGAGCTGCCCTGGCCAAGCCCACCTTTCACACTCAGCCCAAAACCCTGCAGCCTGAGCTGGGCTCTGCTCCCTGGCACTGCTGTGGGGCTCATCTGCCTCTGGGCAAAGAAGCCAATATTGCACAAAAAAAACCCCAAGATGATTTTTTTTGTCACCCTGCTGCATTGCAGGTCCCTTGAAGTGGCAGTCTGGGCAGGAAGGGGACTGGGGGAACTGGTGCCTGCTCCCTCTGCCATATGGCTCAGGCTCCTTCCATTTCTCTGGCATGAATGATGAAGCTGTTTTCACCATTTAATGATGCAACAAGGGATTTAGATGGGGGTTTTGCTTGATAAAAGGGGGCCTCAGATGTGGGACAGAAATTAATAATGTATCCAAGCCCTTATACTGGATTAGATGGCAGGAGGTTGACTTTTACATATTAATGCTTCATGAAGGGCTTATAATAGGATTTAGTATGAAGAGCAGAGAGGCACATCCCCCTCCTCCCATGTACACATATGAATGAAAATAGCCTGGTTTATCTTGATTTAAGAAAGCCAAATAAAGCTGTCATACTGTGGCTTCTGGCCACAGACTGATTTTAAAGAGGTTCAGTTTTAAACCATCCTCCTATGGAGCATGTTCAACCTAGGACTGGTGCTTGGGAATAAGTGTTCACCTCTAATGGCAAAGGTAGATTTTTCTCTCTGGTTTTTTGGGCAGCTGAGTTCATCTACCACTCCAATATTCATGGCATAATCCCAGTCTTGTTAGCCCTGTGCTGTTTTATGCAAATTAAGGGCCCAATCCAGAAAAAAACACTACTTTCTGTCTATCATTTAGGAAAACATAAATTGTCAGGGTGAGCATTTCACCCAGGGAGATGTTTACAGTAGAGGGGTCAACAGAGTCATTGGGAAACCAGCCTGTACCAGACAAAAGTCAGAATTACTATATATATGTGTATATATATATATGTGCCACAGAACAGCTGAACAGTGTCTCCCCTTAATGGCTCCAGTTCCACTTAGTTAATTTGAAATACATAAACATCAGTAAAAGTTATCCCAAGAAGGGTTATCAGCATGATCACAGACTGTAAAAGACAACTAGAGTAAGACAAATATTGTCAGGAGTATTTAGGTTACAAAGGAGATGAACCAGTGACACGATAGGTATATAATTTAAAAAAAAAAATCAATACAGGTAGTGTAAGTCTTCCAAATGAGTGGCTACTCACAGTTTGCAGTCCCTTGACTGCAATGAATATGAAGAACAGCTGAAAATGCATGGGGAACAGCTGGAAAAAAAAAAAGAAAAAAATCACAGTATTATCAAGCAAAAATTGTCTTTCCAGAGTCAGTAAGAGCACAGTTTATATTTATGTACATTGGAAGCAGATAAACCATCATTAATGGTGCTTAACTTTTAGCTTTCAAGGCACCTCAGGCAAGAGTGTTATAGGCTAAAATGTCATTTTCTCTGGTACTGAGAAGCAGCTGTATAACACTACACTGAAAAATGTGGAATTTTGGAACTAATTAAATACAGAAGGGAAGTAATCCTCAAGACACAAAATGCAGAGAACCAAGCAGCACAGGTTTTGAGTCCAACACATAGTAGTTATCCTTGACTAATTTTTTCAGGACTAAATCTAAAATTTTCAGGATTTAGCCTCCTTGTTGAGATGTAACTACAGCAGTAAGGTTACATTTGAAATTTGAGCTTATTTTTTGCATTCCATGCTCCATTGATGAAAATTATTTGAAATCCTTATCTGTATAAAATTCACTACACAGTTTACATAAAACTATACCAGATGCTTTCAGAGAATCCTGGAATGGTTTGGTTTGGAAGAGACCTTAAAGATCACCCCATTCCAACCCCTGTGTCATGACACCCCTTCCAGAACAAGCTGATAAAGAAATTTCTTCTTTATTAGGATTATATCATCCAGGTATGTCAATGCTGTCAAATAACTTTGCTCCCAGTTCTCCTCTAGTCCTGAGTTTCCACGAATCCTTCCTGCATTAACAGTGGTGCCTAATAAATAATAATAAATAAATAAAATTTATTTAATTTTATTAAATAATGAATTTATAAATAAAACAGTCTCTGAAACAAAACCCAGGGATGCTTCTGACCATTAATTGCAGGCACTCTATGGAACAGGCATCCTTAATCACACCTGCTTGCTTTGTTACTTCAGCCCAAAACAATTTGCACACCAGATTTGATGCAGCAAAATGTTATCTAGGCTGGCTGCATAAAAACCCCAATGTCACTGTCATTTTGCTCTGAAGGAATCTGCTCTGAGCAGTTCTGATACAATCAGCTGTAACATGTGGCTCATAAATCAGAAAACACCCCAAAAAGCAGCACAGGTTTTGAGTCCAACACATAGTAGTTATCCTTGACTAATTTTTTCAGGACTAAATCTAAAATTTTCAGGATTTAGCCTCCTTGTTGAGATGTAACTACAGCAGTAAGGTTACATTTGAAATTTGAGCTTATTTTTTGTATTCCATGCTCCATTGATGAAAATTATTTGAAATCCTTATCTGTATAAAATTCACTACACAGTTTACATAAAACTATACCAGATGCTTTCAGAGAATCCTGGAATGGTTTGGTTTGGAAGAGACCTTAAAGATCACCCCATTCCAACCCCTGTGTCATGACACCCCTTCCAGAACAAGCTGATAAAGAAATTTCTTCTTTATTAGGATTATATCATCCAGGTATGTCAATGCTGTCAAATAACTTTGCTCCCAGTTCTCCTCTAGTCCTGAGTTTCCACGAATCCTTCCTGCATTAACAGTGGTGCCTAATAAATAATAATAAATAAATAAAATTTATTTAATTTTATTAAATAATGAATTTATAAATAAAACAGTCTCTGAAACAAAACCCAGGGATGCTTCTGACCATTAATTGCAGGCACTCTATGGAACAGGCATCCTTAATCACACCTGCTTGCTTTGTTACTTCAGCCCAAAACAATTTGCACACCAGATTTGATGCAGCAAAATGTTATCTAGGCTGGCTGCATAAAAACCCCAATGTCACTGTCATTTTGCTCTGAAGGAATCTGCTCTGAGCAGTTCTGATACAATCAGCTGTAACATGTGGCTCATAAATCAGAAAACACCCCAAAAAGCAGCACAGGTTTTGAGTCCAACACATAGTAGTTATCCTCCCAAACAACTCCACAAACATTTTAATTAATTTTTTTAAAATTAAATACAGATTTAAAAATGAAATACAGATGATTCCTTTGATAAGTGTGTTATATATATCTCTAAATCAGCAGGGAAGCAAGCCCTGCATGTTGGTAAGGTGGTTTGAATGAGACAGCTCTGGTTTGAAACATCATTACATATTTAAAGAGCAAGCTGTCCCAAAGCTAATGAGCTAGAAGGAATGAGTCAGAGCTTTATCCAGACATACACAGATATAATGAGTTGTAAAAGGAAACTGCAGGTTGAGAGATTCCCCAGCTGAATTCAGACAGGAAAGAGGGAGGATTGGTGGAGTGAGCAAATGAATGAAGGAAAAAAGCAGACAAGGTGTAGAGGATCTGATTTGCTTAGTGGCACAAAAGAAAGAAGAGAGGATAGTGGTTGTGGAAACTGAAGAGATTAAAACCATTAAAATAAAACAACATGGGTAGAAGACATATACTATATGAAGTAAAAAGTTGGATAGGAAAATATATGAATATTTTTCTATCCATAGGATATATGAAGTAAAAAGTTGGAAAGGAAAAACTACTACTAAGTAGGGCAAGTGCTTATAACTTCTCAGATGGAACCTGATCTGCTTGTGAAAGGACAATGTCATGCTCTTGCTGGTGAGAACA
This sequence comes from Leptocoma aspasia, assembly GCA_013399835.1. Lineage (NCBI taxonomy): Eukaryota > Metazoa > Chordata > Aves > Passeriformes > Nectariniidae > Leptocoma > Leptocoma aspasia. Next base: position 115,186 of record VXAX01005482.1, read on the forward strand.
ACTATTTGAATTTAATGAGCCAGGATTCTTTTGTACTCAGCATCAATTCCAGTGATGCTGTCATCCAAGAGCGCCCAGGTTTTTATAAAATTCACATTGGCATATCAAAAAACAGGTCTGGGAACAAGCAGTGGAAGGCACAGCCTGAAAACTGTTTGGGGTCTGGGTGTGAGTCAGTGGCACCAGCGGGGTTTGAAGGAGGCAGAAAGCAGAAGGACTTTGGGTTGCTGACACAAGTTGATTTAATCTCTGCGTGGCATTTCACACCTGGGCTTGACCCAGCCCCTTGCAGCCTCTGCTTTGCTGAAAGTCTCATGAATATTTTGGGATTTTTTTTAAATCTTCCAACCTGGCAGATCAATCCATAGCAAATCCAGATCATCAAAATGTACATGTGCTGTGTCAAAGCCCTAGCAGGCCCTGGTCACACCTGCTGTGGGTGGAGATGTGCTTTGTAAGGGGGAAGGGTTAAGTGTCAGCTAACACCTGAAATTTCTGTATATTCAGAGAAAAATCTAAGTGAAGAAGGTGATCACAAACTGTCTTTGCCAGCAACATCTGCAGAAGAGAAGATCCTGAAAAGCTGCTGTAAGCCCAAAGACATTCCAGTTAGCTCCTGTCTTGCTTCTTTCTAGACATTGTGTTCTACTGGAAAAAAAAATGAAGCATTTAATACAACATTGAGCCTTGCAGTTCCTCTCAGACAAAATATTCTTTGGGCTGTATAAAAATGTAACATAAGGATGTCTGTGTTGTGTTGCTGCCCTTTGCAGGAGAAGGTGTGTCACAGATGAAAGACAGTAGAGTCAAAGTCAAAGAATACATTTTAAAAAGCTTGAGCTGACAGAATAATCTAAAAAAATCACATTTTGTGATACATTTTCTGCTGCTCAGAGCTGCTGCTGCACTAGGACTCTCCCAAACAAGCACTGTGCAGGAAAGAACAGCAAAGGAGAGGCAAAACCCAGCTTAAGTTTTTATATATCTTTATATAGTCTTTGTTCAACATATTTCATGTGATTTCTGTATGGGAAATGGCAAACCAGCTCGCCAACTTGAATCCAAGTAAATTTCATTTCTTTTATAATGGCAGATTTTTTTCACCTGATCTTTAAACTAGGTTGGGAAAACTTCACAAGAAAGCTCATGTTTTCAATCCTCTTTATTTTCCACCCTTACCTAACAAATTTTTAACTCTGACTAGGGAAAATGTTTTATCACTGTTTACAAAACAAGTATTTGGTCAGTACACCTGCTTCATCCAATGAAAATAATGTTCTCTAGAATATGTTCAATAGTCACGTAAAATTGTCAAATGCAGAGGTTTTTCAGAAAAGAGCATGGTTTACATTTTCCATAGGCTCCCGTTTACAGTCAGAATAAACTAATTTATAATATTATGAATTTCATTTATTGTAGTGGTGCAAAATGCTTTCACACACCCACACCCTATGATTCCCTAGAAAACGAACAAAATAATCAAACTTTCCTATTCAGGAGATAGATCTTCCATGAAATGATGATCATGGCACTTTGGTGGGAAAAACTATTCAGTTACAGTCTTGAATTAATTTTCTAAGGAAGCCATTGATAGTTTCTATACTTTTGAATTTTTCAATGCAAATCTGTTAAAATACATGCAGTGGTGTTTTGTAGTTGTAAGTGAACAAGACTTATTGTTCTTTAATTATTTTGAATTTTAATGAAATTGTATTAATGATTCACTGATACAGCATATATTTACACATCTTAAAGCTACAGCATCTTCTTGTTTAAATAAATATTTAAAAATCTGTTTTAAACATACAGAGTTATTTTCAATCTTTTTTAAAGGACAAATATAGCTAAGGTATTTCTTATGCTTTAGAAAAGACACATTCTGTATCTATAAGTCTCATTTTCTCAAGGTGACTTTACTTATTCAGAGAACAGAGACATCTGTAATTGTGGAATTTATCAAATATGTTAAAAATTGACATAAATAAAAATACAGGAGACTCAGATGAGGAATTGATTCCACCACATACACATCCAAAAGGGTCTTTAGTTTTATGATTTCTTTGCAGCAATTTTCATTCCCAGTTGTCCTGGTTTAGGGTGAATTTGGGAGAATTTTTTTTTTTTTAAATTTAAAAATTTAATTAAGAAAATTAACAGAGAAATTTACACTGGGGTAAAAGGATGCCTCCAAGCAGGACCCCTCACTTTTAGATATCCTGTATGTAATTTGATATGTGATCCATCTGGCACTCAGCATTTGCAGTGCACTGTGCTCAGCTGATTTTTTGAGTTGCAATTGAGCTGAGTGACAATATCTGTGACCCACTGCAGAATGCTCATGTAATGTGAATTTCCTGACAAAGGTGTAGATGACAACAGTGCTGCTGCACAGATGCAGATTAGAAATCCAGAGATGAAAAGAAATTTATTTTTTATACATTTATTTTTCTTTGTCCAAAAGAGGAAAATGAGCCAATTGACTCGAAACCCAAACAGATTAATTCCCTCCACAACCTCATTGCATTCTAAGCACTTCTCCTGAGCTGTCAAAGTAATTTTCCTTCTCTTCTCCCATCCCAAATGTCTCCCATTCAAATAGGATTTTGCTGTTATTGCTCCTTGTATTACAGAAGGATTAAGTCACAGTTCACAACCTTTGAGGCCAGTGTCAGCAAAACACTGAAGATCAGTGTTAGATTCTGATTTTTGGGACTGAGCCTACCCAGTCTAGAAATAGAAACAGAGAAGTAAAGCATAATTTTTTGTTTCAGGACTGCTTCTGGTCACTTATGAGGACCAGAATTTATTGGGGTTTTTCCCCTCTCCTTGACATACCACTACTGTATTTATTGTCTTTATCTGTATATGGTGATTTTCTTCCTGATGTAGTTGCACAGCTGCTGATTTTGAGCCAGAAAGGAATTTTTTTGGTGAGGTTAGGGGCTGCTGAAGACATGTCATGGCATTTTAATTCCATCCTAATGCAAGGGCCAAGAATTCTGGCAGTGTCGTTGCTCTCTCCTGCTTTATCTCTGCGATATAATGCAGTTTTCCCAGAGTTCACCTTCAATCTGCCAAAGCTCTTACTTTGTGCCATGGCACGGAAACATCTTGTGGGGTTTGGAGTGTGCCCAGGATGAAATGGATTTTCAGGGATGCCTGTGAATGAAAGTGCATTTTCTGGATTTCCCAGGCTGAGCTCAGCCCACCCTGCAGCAAGGCTTGGCTCAATCCAGAGCCCAGCTGAAGAAAATGTCCAACAGGGCACAGCAGCTTTAAATCTCTGTGTCCAAAAAGGGCCACACAGATTTAATGTGATTCTCCATCCAGTGTGACACCAAAATATCAAGAGAATGTCTGAAAATGAACATTAACCATCAGTGCATAAGACAAGGAACCACAGACACATTCAATTTGCCACGACAACTTAAGAAATCCAAGCTTTCTAACCTATTGCTGGGGTTAACCTTGTAGAAAAACTGAGCAAGGTGCAGAAATTAAACATAAAGGGTCATAAATCACTAGCTTAATAGACAGGAAAAAATGCAAGCAGAAAAAAAATGGATTATGCAACTTGAGGGTTTGATGTGTGAGTCAGCAAAATAGTTTAGAAATGCCCTAGGAACAATCAGAATGTTCCATTTCCCAACTAAACATATTCAAATGTGAGCTGCATTCAAATGTATTTTGATTGACTGTAGCTCAAAATCATTTTTACTTGAGCTAAGTAATAATAAATATTGCTAAATGACATATTTAAAGCAATAAAAGAGTAAGTTTTTACAAAAAACCAGCATTATATCACAGTATTTTGTTGGGTAGAATTTAGTATTTATGGAAATAAACATAAAAAGGTTAAAGAGTACACAGGAGAAATACTTGTGATATTTATGATTGTGCCCTGACAGATGCAAAGCCAATATAGGCAGGTTTATTTGCTCTTGATTAAGAGTTATAGAGGAAATGGACTCATTAAAATAGCCATGCATGACATCACTTTTAATAGGGCCTCTCAAAAAGAATAAAAAAAGCCATTTCTTGCAAGAATCATGATTTGACTCTAACTTATTCTACTTTCAAATCCTGAGATTTTTGAGGAGAGAGAGAAAATCATTCTTATAAAGCATAGTTCAGAGAGAGAACTGACCCACAAGTGATGCTGTGGAATTATTTCATCATCTGCACCCTGATGTAACGGAATATTCACCAGTACTTGTGTACCACATGCTTTAGGCAAGGATTTAATCTGGAAGAAGCCTGTCTGATCATTCCTTGCTATATTTTCCTTTGTCTTCTAGAAGGAGCAGACTCAAGGAATCAGCTTCTCTTTAGTAAACACAAAACCAGAGGCAATTCTGGGAAACACAGCTTTCAGCTGTGTGCAAATAAAAGCTGATTTCAGACACAGGATCAAAAAACTAGAGAAAATTTCCTTGAAGAAACAGTTTCCCACTGCAACTGTTTTGTAAATCTCCTCCTTATAAAGAGGTGGCATTTTTTAATATTCTATCTTCACGTGATTTTAGCAGGACAAGGCACCACTGGAGTTTATGTGAACATAAGGAGGTATTAAATTAAATTAAATTACATTAAATAAGGAGGTGAGGAAATAAAGTGCATGTAGTTTTGGAGTAGAAACTTACACATAAAGAAATCAAGAGTAGAAGACAATTTAGGTCAAAATAGTCCTCACAGTGCAACACAAGTCAGTCCCAGCAAATGTACTGAACATGCTGACAAACAAAGCCAGAAATACTCTGTACAGACAGCTAAATGTTGTTTAACTTGAGATGGAGATCAAAGGGAACACAAAAATAAAAAATATTTAGGGATCTTTAGCAGAGCTTCCTTACCATGCCCCTTAATATGCGTCAAATAAAGTGGCATGTACTCAATTTACTATTTGAAGATTTGTTTCAGACTGTGATTTTAAACACAGAATGTGGAATATTTTGTCTTCAAGGAGAAATTTCACCCTGCTTCTTTAGCCCAAGGTCTGTTTCTGACTGACTTATGGCACTGTACCAGTTTCTGAAGAACACAGGTGGAGGCCAAAGATTTCTGTCAAATCAGTTCCACATCAGATACTGTGATGTCACATGTCATCAGATTTATATTTCCATTATATAGCTTTATACAAAAAAAACCACAATGATGCTGGAGAAAAGGTTTCCTCCCACAAGAGGTGGATATTAATTGAATCAAATAAAAATTCAGTCAAATCAGCGGAATTGAAAACGCATCACCACTTTATGCATTCATTTAGACTTTGTAATGTGATTTATTTCAAGTTAGGATGCTGTGGAATCAAAATGAGCAATTTTCAGTGAGTAGCCTCTGAAAAAACAGCAGTAAGAATGATCTGTTTTCTACAGATATGTGTTTCCAGATTGATAAACTCTTGTGTCTAAGAAAATCCCAGCTCTAAAATTCTTCCCGATGCTTTTGGCCTGTATGAAAGAGGATTCTCTTCTGCTTTTTAAGGAGTGAATGCATGGTGTCACTTTCTTACAATTAAAGCACATGAGAAACTCTTTCTGACCATCTGTTTTGGCAAACCATTTGGAGACAATTTCTAATTCTGTTTGCAGAGGGTGGAGAATTCAACCAGACTTGGTTGAAATTAGTGTGAAAATTAAAGTAAAGTGGGTGTTTAGAGGGAAAGTAATATCTATACCTTTGATTGCATAAGATAGATTTCCTTAGGAAATTATGCTAAATAGAGAAATACATCCATGTTTGGTCTGGGTCTCACCAGATTATTAGAAAGGAAAAAAAGGGAAGGGAAGGGAAGGGAAGGGAAGGGAAGGGAAGGGAAGGAAAGGAAAGGAAAGGAAAGGAAAGGAAAGGAAAGGAAAGGAAAGGAAAGGAAAGGAAAGGAAAGGAAAGGAAAGGAAATTCCTTTTTCCTTACAGATTCTTACAGATGGAAGTAGACACTTGTCCAGTCCAGTCAGTATATTCCCCATATAAAGAACACATGCAGGGAGCATCTATATTGATATATGAGCATATGTAGAATAAATGAATTGGAAGAACACTGAAGTCACTTGCTTTTTTCCACCTTTGCAGAGTGTTTGGTGCTGCTATCCTGCTGACATCTTCCCTCAACATGCTAATACCCTCTGCAGCCAGGGTGCACTATGGATGTGTCATCTTCGTCAGGATCTTGCAGGGCCTTGTGGAGGTATGGAAAAATTATAAAGTAACTAGTGAATGTGGTAGATGCTTGTTAGCCTTTAACTAGGAATTGTAGCTTTGGAAGGAAAATAGAAATGGCTTTGAATTTATTACTGGTTTTGAGTAAAAAGGATTTCAATGTATGGATTTCAATGTATCAATTATAGCTACTTGGTTTTCCTTCAGCTAGAAAATTTTGTGGCAAAGAAAATTTTGTGGAAAATTTTGTGGCAAATTCTCTGGCTGAGAAGCCAGTGGGATAAGCATTTAGCACTGATGTTTCACTAAACTCCTGTACTGCATAAGGCCTATACTGGTGTAATTCTCAACAGCCACTTGCTGGTCAGCATCACAGAATAAATATATTATAAAAACCTAAGGTTATATCCTAAGTCCTGACCAGGCCATGTTTTTGTTGGAATGAATAAGAGATTTACCATAATTTAAACAAGGAAAAAAAAATTGAGCCTTTCCTTTCCTTTCCTTTCCTTTCCTTTCCTTTCCTTTCCTTTCCTTTCCTTTCCTTTCCTTTCCTTTCCTTTCCTTTCCTTTCCTTCCCTTTCCTTTCCTT
>VXAX01005482.1:122366-133397 GCA_013399835.1 Leptocoma aspasia
CTTTTCCCCCTTTTCCCCCTTTTCCCCCTTTTCCCCCTTTTTTGCCTTTTTTGCCTTTTTGCCTTTTTGCCTTTTTGCCTTTTTGCCTTTTTGCCTTTCCACTAATGGCTGGTTCTTTGCTCCTCAGGGCCACAAATCTTCTATTGCATGAACTGCTTTTTAACTAGTGTACTTTATTGTATTAAAAGATACCAAAAAAGGGTGCAGAAAGTGCCTGAAATTTAGATGACTGTCAACCAATTTCTTAAAGTATATGTGTATAAATCTGGATCCATTCCTGCATGCACAGGTGTGTGCTTCACTGCAAAAATGAGAGGAAGAGAAGCAAGTGGGTAATTAATTACACAATAAAATAGCTATTGGAGACTCACACATTTCTCCAATAATGTTCAAAGGAATTATGAATGCAAAACATTCCAAACAAGACTTTTTGAAGAAGGTTCATGATAAATAATGACAATCTTATGATTATATATTTATATATTTTTTAGAAAATAGATAAAATATTGAAATAAGCAGGAAACTGGATACAGGATCTTCTTTCAAAACAGAAGAAGTGATTTTACAATTTTCTGCATATTGAGGCTCATCTTCTTAATATTTATTACTGAATAATATTACTGAAACCCTCAGTAATTGCAAAAAGTTATTAATTTTTCTACTTTTTGCAGAGGAAACAAAATATTGGATTAGGAGAAAAGTGAATCTATATAACCTATATAATATATATATGGTGTATATGCATATACTAAAATTCTTAATCAGGAACTTGTGTACAATTACTGTACATTTCATATAGCATCTTTTAAAATTTCAACACTGCAGGTTTGGTTTTTGCGTTGCTAAGTTAAAGGCTGGTTTTGAAGAGAGACCTAAAAGGTAGCTGGTTTAAAATCAAGTCAAATAATATCATTCAACTACTTGCTTTACATGCTCAAGAAGGTTCATTAAAGACAGAGTGAAAAACTCCTCTTAAAAGTATATTCCTAAACTGTTATAGATCTTGTTTTCTAGTTTTAGAGCAGTGGCACTTTAATCTGTATTTCCTAAATTATATGTTAAATGTTAGATGAAAAAAAGAAGGGTGGATAAATCAGTCCTGCATTAGAAAGACTTCAAAAGGTCTGTGTTTATTCATCCTTCCTCTGACTCTGGTTCTTGTGCACTAATACTCCTCCTCATTAATTATTTGCAATTCTTTCCTGGAAGGGGGAGGGGGAGAAAAAAGAAACATGTTTTATATTTGTTTCATATGGTCCCTTTAATGATTTGGAGTGATACACAAAACCCATTTTGACTCGAATAGATATTGACATTTTCCTGTGGCCGTGCTCAGATTTTGCTGCAAAAGTGCAAAAAATTCTCAACCTCTTGTTTGTAGCAGTTTAAAAAAAAAAAATAAAGACTATTTAAAAAAAAATAAGAACGAAATTAAAAAATTGTCATGCAAAGACAATGAACTGAGTGGCTGACCTGCTAACCTGTGGCACACCCATTCCCCAGGGCGTCACCTACCCTGCCTGCCACGGCATTTGGAGCAAGTGGGCCCCCCCCTTAGAAAGAAGTAGGTTAGCAACCACTTCCTTCTGTGGTGAGTAATTGTATTTATTATTTTTTTTTTTTTATTTTCTTCCTTCGATTCGTGGAGTACAAGTGTTTTTAAGCTGATTTTTTCCCCTCTTTTTTCACCCACGTGTCTTGTTTTGTAGGTTCCTATGCAGGAGCTGTCATTGCAATGCCTTTAGCTGGGATTCTAGTGCAATATACTGGGTGGTCTTCTGTGTTCTATGTGTATGGTATGCATTTCTGCTCATCTCACTCCAGAATTGTATGACCTTGCTCTACCCCTCCTAAAAATGTAAAAGCTACTGTTAAGAGAAGAAAAAACCCCAGAGAAGTGGGACTTCCAAGCTAAAAATACAGCCTAGAGGAAAAGGGCAATGAAAGAACAGAATTTAAAGAGAAGAGTGTGTAAGAAAGCAACATGATTAAATAAGAAAAGCTGGCTCATGTTGAAATCTTCATCACTTTTAGCACAAGCAGTGCAAATTTCTGGGCAGATCTATAGTATCTCTGCTCACGCTGACGTCTCTCACACTGATAAAACTGCAAATTTAAGAGTGCCTGCCCTGAATGAGTTGTCCTGATTTTTATCTGAAGACCTACATACCTTTATTCACAGCAGTTGTGTTAACCTACACTGACAGAAAAGAATGTCCCAAGGGAATTCATTCTGCATTTATGTGAATTAAGTGGAAGCATTGTAGAAATTTAATAAACTACTGAGGAAGTGCATTACTATGTTGAAAAAATTGCCAGTCTTCTATTCTGCAGGTAAAAAATGTAGAGCAGTAATCAAACAGCAGCATCTTAAAGCTGAATGTGCCCTCATTTCCAGTTTGAAATGAAATGGGAGCTGCTTCATTGCATTGCATTGTACAAATTGATGTTAAGATCAGTGAATATTCACTTCCAGTGAAATCATTCTGTAAATGAAGCAAAGACTACTTCACTGTGCTACAGTTCTGCATGTATTTTGCACAAGTATTATTCAGGATCAAACTCTGTGTTGGAGAGTTATCAGTAAAGAAGCACTGACAAAATTGCCATTTAAACTTGGTATCATTCTTCACAGATTTTTTTTCTTCCTTGTTTGCTGCTTTACTGTGCATTTCTTTTTAAAGTCTTTCTTTCCATTCCAAAGGGAGCTTTGGTATAGTCTGGTACATGTTTTGGCTTTTGGTTTCATATGAGAGTCCTGCCAAGCATCCTACAATCACAGATGAAGAAAGGAGATACATAGAAGAAAGCATTGGAGAGAGTGCCAACCTCCTAGGTGCAATGGAAGTAAGAATATTACCCACACACTGGTTTCAATGAGATAGCAAGAAAAATAAACATCCCAGCACCCCCCCCAAAAAAAAAGAAAAAGACAGCAACAAAAATCAAACACCCTCCTTTAAGACTGAAAAGTGTATTTTGAACAATTTGAACAGATGTGTTCCTGGGGGATGGGATGGGGAGATGTTAAATCTGCTGGTGGATTTCTGGGTGGATCCTGGTTTTGCACTAAGAGAACACAGGTTCCAGTTCTCCCAGCAGATGACTCATGGAATTTATGCCTCTTTTCCTACTCCAAATTATAAAAAAATACAAAAGGTACAGCTACATTTGAAACTGCAACTTTATTGAGACTTTTCTTATATCTTGGGATGACAAAGTCAGTTTCCTTCCCATACAGTAATTTCTGGAAGGTTTTGCTCTTCCTAAAAGCAAACTGCAGGAAAAGCACTACTCAGTGTTTCTTGAGATCCCCAGAACATCAGAAAATGCCAATCCTTATTATTTTATGTTTTTTTCTGCCAGAAAGGCTGCAATAGAGCATGGTCTGAGATCCATAAGAACATTTCCCATTATTGCAGTAATTTTGCTGGAAAAATGTTATCAAGCCTCTCGTAATCTTAGCTCTGTACTGGTTTAGTTCTCAAAAACCAGGTATGAACTAAAAACCATGTATGAACTCTGAATTTTCCAGCCACTTAACATTCCACTAGTGCTAACTAATAATCATCTTATTTCTGTAACTGCTGAAAAGCTTTAAAGAAACTATTGCCATGTTTGGTCACTCAGGAAAACAAAAAAATTGTTTAAGCCTCACTTCATCTGCCTAAATTTTTACACCATCCATTTCCAGTAGATTCTCATAATGTTTTCTATTTGGTCAGAACGCTTGTTCTTGATTGAACTTAGGAATTAACAATTTTCATCTTTAGTAAAAACTTTGTTTCGTATTAAATAAGGTACTGAAAATATTACAGAGTCATTTTTTGATAGCTGATATTTTTTAGGTGTTATTGAGGGCCTGTCTCAGTTGATATTCAACAGCATTCAGCAGAGTTCATGGTTTTAAAAATCTGATGTGAATTGAGTTACTTTGAAGGATGTCCATACAATTCTAATTTAGACTGCACAATTTCTGTCTATTTTTTTATTGTGGCTGTTGAATTAAACATTTTTTTTTAAGTGATTATCTTGTTTCAATAGTTCAGCTGCTTCTCAAATATTTAAGCTGAAATTCTTCCCATACCATCAAGTTAGATTTTTCTGGCTGGCTTCTCATTAATTAAGTCACTTAATTAATCCTTACCTCGCACTTAAGTGTAATTTAATAGGTATACAGAGTGTTGCACATTTCCATCTATGGGGTGTTTTTCTTTGAAGAAAAGCCAGTACTGGAGTCAATAGTGGATTGAATTCAGCCTGAATTCTTGCTGAAGTGATTTTCAAGCACTTTTCTGGGTATGGATCCTGTGTCTGGATCCACACAGATGGGTGGAAGCCTGGGCTTGTGGGCAGCTGCTGGGACTCAGCAGGATTGTCCATCTGCCTCTCTTTTTTTTTTTCTTTATGCAATGTACTTTAAAAGTACAATAAAACAAACAAAAAATGTATTGACAAAGCGGTTTCAGCTGAGGCTTGATAAAAAAAAAGTACTGCAATTAAAAATGAACATGCTAAAATACATGTTTGTGGTAAATCTGAATGAAATTGTGTAGTTACAGTGTCAAATCTGAGTCCCCACACACAGCAACATTGCCTTTTAAAGACATTATTATTTAAAATGTCATTTAAAGACATTATTATTTTGGTTTTATGTCCATGTATGCTCATGTTTATATGAGGTAGAAGCACTTGTACATGAGTGTTGTGATACAATTAAGTATCACTGAGTTTCTCCACTTGTGCATTTTGTAGTAACTTTTCTATGCTGTGCATACGTGTGTTTGTTGGACCATAGCTAAAAAAAGGGTAAGGAAAGTGAAGATGGATAGTAGATAATGATCAACATGGCAACTGGATCCCCTTTCTATGTTTCAGAAATACAAAACACCATGGAGAAAATTTTTTACATCTATGCCAGTCTATGCAATAATAGTTGCAAACTTCTGTAGAAGCTGGACTTTTTACTTGCTGCTAATTAGTCAGCCTGCTTACTTTGAGGAAGTGTTTGGATTTGAAATAAGCAAGGTATGTACAAAAAAAAAGCAAAGCTTTTATCTTAACTAAGTGAATATCAGAGCTACGTTTGTAGCATTTATGAAGAACAGGAAAGAAAAGTGTTATGCATCTTTATCATGGATTGACATCTTAAATCTGACTCATTCCAGTTCCTGTTTCCTTGGCCACATTTCCTTGACCCCAAAATGTGACCCATTAATGGGGATTTAATGGGTCACAGCTGTGACAAAGGATGGGACAGGGAAACAATCTATAAACAAAAAGTGTCATGGCATCAGAGGTTCTTAAAAATTCTCACTGTACTTCATAAATAAAATAAAATATTCAGATCCCTAGTTTTGTTCATTTCATAACCCAAGACTTTTAATTTTAACATAGAGCGTGACATTGAAAAGAAAGAATTAATTAGCTGCTGAATGCTTCAGAAAATGAAGAATCAAGGGTTTCTTACAGTTTATACTTTGCTAATGCTGATTTTAATTTTAGGTGGGTATCTTATCTGCTGTGCCACACTTAGTGATGACAATTATTGTTCCTATTGGGGGACAAATTGCTGACTTTTTAAGAAGCAGGCAGATTGTTTCAACGACTAATGTGAGAAAGATAATGAACTGTGGAGGTAAGTCTATTTTATTTAAATTTTTTTGGAGGGATATGATGTTCATGTTGTGTTCTGTATAGAATAAAGAAACAAACTGCACAGCTGTATGTTCTTAGGAGGCAATGCTTTTTGCATTTTTTATGCAATGCAGATGCAGATTTAATTTATTATTAAATAAAAGAAAACACAGGTGCTCCCATTCGCCATTTCCGTGTAGTCATTTGGTATTTGGAAAACGATTTAGACTGTTAAAGAAATAGATGAGCTTTTTGGAGGGTAATTTGCCTACTCTTAGCTGCTTACTCAGTCTTAACTCCTCATCTGAACACCCTCTGTACTAAGAGCCCAGACAGGCACCTGAGGTTGCATCCTCGACTCGTGAGATGTTAAACCACATTAGCTGTGGTAAGGGCTGGAAAATCCACAAGCAGGTTAAATGTATATTCCCATGAGAGCTGGCTGGAACGACCTAGCCACACCACAAGTATTTATTTTCATCTTAAAACTGACAGAAAATAGCGATAAATTAGCATACAAAGAGTGGAATAAGTATTAACTGAGAGAGGAAGAACACACGTTTTTTAGAAATGAAATACCTGATTATATCCACTCTGAGGTAACGTTTTGTTTGTGTTCCTGTGAAATTCCATGGCATCCTAAGGCCTGCAGTATTTGAGAGGGAATTAAATTCGATGCCTGCTTTTATTTATTGTTTCACCAGGTTTTGGCATGGAAGCAACTCTTCTTCTCGTGGTGGGATATTCACACAGCAAAGGAGTGGCTATTTCATTCTTAGTGCTTGCTGTAGGCTTTAGTGGATTTGCCATATCTGGTAAGATTATATTACTATTAACACTAAGCTATATTATCTTCAGAGACAGAACATCCAGCTTTGCTTTTATTCATGGGTAGTAATTAAAAAGCCCAGTCACCCTGGAATTCCCAAAGGATGTTACTTATGATCATTACAAAGGAATGTACATTTGGTATTACAGCTTTTAGATTATTTCTGTTCAAATAATTCAATCTTTTCCATATTCATTGCAGCAAATTATTCTCTCTTCTCATTAAGATGTTAATGCACATTACAGATTTTTCTTGAAATCAAACACAGAAGACAAACGGACTGGTATTACACAGTAATACTAAATTTAATACACAGTATTAATACACAGTAAACTAATACACAGTAAATCTAAATTTACACATCTTTGTTTAAATAGAAGTATTTTATTTTTTTCCCCACTGTATATTGGTTATTGCTTTGTTAATATTGTGCTATCTTATTAATTTGGGGCTTGTTCATATTATATTATTTTATTTTGGGGCCTAATTACTAGAATTTCTTTCCTGAATTAAAGTTCAGCTATTCTCCTTTCCTGCTGATTCATCAACCCTTTGCCTTTCCCCTTCCCAAACACAAGTCACCTGGGCTCCCCTTGTTTTCCCACTGGGATTTCAGCATCCTCTCCCATGCTGGTTCCTTATGTCTCGAACAGTCACTCTTTCATTTTCTGCCAAACGTTGAAAACCTCCTCTAATCAAACCTGTCCTTAATCTCATGCATTCTGCAAGGTATCGTTCTTGTTTTGTACAGTTTGGGAAGTGTACTGCACTTTCTCCAAGCTGACCATATTTTTTTTTATATATTTTCCCTCATATTATCTGTATCCAAAGGTTTGGTTTCTGTTTTCATTTATTCAAGTACATACTTTGGGAACAATTCTTTCTGTCTCTTTACATTATTTAAATTGTTACTGCATACATTTTCAACAGAATTGTGCTGCTGAAAATGCAAGAGAACAAGTAAATATCTTTCAAATTTAATTAGTCATTCAGCTATAGATACTGGGGTTTTTTCTACAATTTAACACTGAAGAATAGAAAAGAACTCCCTTCTGCCGGTCTATGTGCCAAAAAGAAAAATGTGGGCAATAGGAAAGGAACATGTTACAAACTGGAAGAAGAAAAGACATGTTATTTACAGCATGAAATGGTTATGCAAGGGACTATGAAATACAAATTCTTTCCCTGCCTAAATATCTTCTGGGTTCTCTACTCCACACAGACACTACTGGGAGGTTTTGGGGTTTTTTTAAACTGCAGGTTTGGGAGAAAATTAACCTGGTATCCCTTTAAAATGTTTTCTTAAAAGAAAATGAAAACCCAAGAGTCTCTCTAGGAATATTTAAGCATTATAAGTCTTAGAGGGATAAAGAAATGCAACTAGGCAGCCCAAATATGTTATAGTAAAATTGTCATGTCGCTTTTCTCAGCTGAAGTAACTGCTCTGCTCTTGGTGTGAAGGCTCACTGACCTTTCTATTGCAGGATTCAATGTCAACCATTTAGACATTGCCCCAAGGTATGCTAGCATTTTAATGGGGATTTCTAATGGAGTCGGGACCTTGTCTGGAATGGTTTGCCCTATAATTGTTGGAGCAATGACAAAGAACAAGGTAAATGGAAATCCCCTTTTCAAATCTTCCAGTTTGATACAGCTGGTTTCGAGGGAAAGACCTGTGTGTAATTCAGCTTGCCAGGATATCCATATTGGAGTCTGGGACTTGCATCCAGGGATGCAAATTTGGGGCATGCTTCACTATATGCCCATTAGGTTGATGCTTTCGTGGGCTGATGAATTTTTCAAAGAAAGATGGATATAAATATTTCTAAAACGGACACTTGGATGTTTGAGCTGTGCTATCACAGCCTCAATCCCTGATTTAAACCTTCCAGCTCAGAAGAGGCAGGTAAATCTATGTGCTGCTCTGATTTAGCAAATTTCTTTTCAAAGAAAGATGGATATAAATATTTCTAAAACGGACACTTGGATGTTTGAGCTGTGCTATCACAGCCTCAATCCCTGATTTAAACCTTCCAGCTCAGAAGAGGCAGGTAAATCTATGTGCTGCTCTGATTTAGCAAATTTCTTCTTTACAGACGCGTGAAGAATGGCAGTATGTCTTCCTGATTGCTGCTTTAGTTCATTATGGAGGTGTGATCTTCTATGGCATATTTGCTTCAGGAGAGAAACAGCCCTGGGCAGACCCTGAGCAGACAAGTGAAGAGAAATGTGGCTTTATTCATGAAGATGAACTCGCTGAAGAGACAGGGGACATTACTCAGAATTATGTAAATTATGGTACCACCAAGTCTTACGGTGCTACAACCCAGGTCAATGGTGGCTGGCCTAATGGCTGGGAGAAAAAAGAGGAATTTGTACAAGAGGAAGTACAAGACTCATACAACTACAAGGAAAGAGATTATTCATAACAAACCTAAATATTTGGTATATTTTGTAGTGTTTGTGATTAAATTCATTGTGATTGTTTGCACACAGAAATAAAATGTGGTATAAACATGTAAACACATATCAAACAGGAAGGTCTTACTGTAAAAAAAAAATACATCAAAGTGCAATCTGTATGAGTTGTGATGTTATCACTTTCATTAGGTTATATTTGTTCTATAAACATTAGAGTTTTAAGGGTTTACTGGTCAAAACTATAGAGGCAAGTAGATACTTTACAGTATACAAGAGCTAAAACTCATAATTAAAGATTAAAGCACAACTAAGCAACCAAGTTGGCACATCTAATGCTCTTTTTAGAAAGCCAAAATTACTTGATCATTAAAAATGCACTTATATATTTGTTACACTGTATTGAGGTTGTGTTGAAGACACACACCTACTCAGTGCAATGTAGTAGCTGTGTGTTTAGTCTGGGACAAGAACTTTCTGGAAGAAGGAAGGTTGAGTCCTAGATGTTTACAAGGACTGATCCAGTTCCCGCAATGGTAATTGTATCAAGCCCGAAGAACAAATAGGGCATATTGTATGTTTATTGTGATTACATGCTGCAGGCTACTCTGTGATAAAGAAAGGAATTATTTAGGAGTTTTATACTGAATGTTTGGGCACAAATTCTTATTTCTGTTCTTTACGGAATCTCATTAAATTATAGGCATTGCCGTGTTCTTCCCTGCATTTATCAACTCACATAAAAACAATATAAAATATTAAGTCTGACTTTTCAGGCGGCCTGGCGAATCCCTTTATCAAAAAAACAAGCTTTATTATTCTATTCTTTGCAGTATATTCTGAATTTGTACTGGTGTCTTTAGAAAGAGAAAAAAAACCCAATATAACATAGAAAAAAATATAGTATTTTACAAAATTCCAAAGAGAAGTTTACTATGAGCAAGTGACCCTATTAAAAAGGATGCATTTGTTCTGCAGAATATTTTGAAACCAATAGAAGAAATAGAGAATAATTTAACCCTTATTCTTCCCTTAATAGCTTTCATATTTTTACACATCGTGCCACAGTTGTATACATAGATATGTTTATTGAAGATACTGTAATTATAGAAAATGTTGTTATTTTAGAAATCCCTGAAAGAAAAGATGTATTTGTCTTTCAATCAAACCTAATAATAATGGACACTGAATACGAGTAACACAAAAACTCACAATAAACCAAAGTGGTAAATAACTAGTGTTGGGTTGAAAGAAGCCAGCAAGCATCACGCTTGTCTTTTTAGCATAAAACTCAACAGTGACTGCAACATTAGTGTACCAAGCAATAAGTGCAATGCATTCTGAAGTGCATAATCTTCTAGATGATAGATTAACCTTCATTTAGCTTGTTGTATATACTTGGGGTTGTTGGGATTGAACCAAACCGAACCAACTGAAGTTAGCAACACCAGACCACTTCTTAATACTCTAAAATGACAACAACGATCCATTTCTTAATTCAATCAAATGATTATTATTGTATGTAATAATCCACTCTGGATTCTTGGTCTGTTCATTGTATTGTGCTAGTGATTGGAAACCCTGCTACCGCAATATACAACTTGAGGATTGTTTTTTCTCCTTTTTTTAATGCAAATCATACCTTGACCTTAAGAAAAAGAAGTATTTTGCTTTGTGCCTCAAAGTGATGTAAAACGTGCCCATAGCTTTTGCTGTGTTTAATGAAAAAGATGTGGACTGTGTCACTTTTGTTGCTGCAAAAAGTGTTAATAAAATGCTCTATTTATCCTTTTATATAAAAAAAAAAAAAAAAGGACCACTATAGTTTCTTGTAATTTTTAGGTGTGGTTTAATACAGATGACTGAAATGAAGTCACTGCAGAACAGATTCTGCTGTGGACATGGAGAATGTCTCTGGGCTGGGAGAGGCACCTGCCTGTCTCGGGGTGGTTTGTGCTCTCGTAAGGATGGCTGGCACAGGTGTGCAAGAGAAAGGAGCAGGAGCATCAGTGGGACAGATGCAGTGAACCTGGGGAAGATAGATTAATTTATCAGTGTTAGCAAAAAAGGTGGCCTAGATGAGATTTCTCGAAAGAAAATGAAAAGCTACACGTTGCTGTTTGTGGAATTTTTCACTTTCTTGATTA